>CAJHQP010003751.1:0-63373 GCA_905132765.1 Moricandia arvensis | reverse complement strand
TCTACACAAATCTCCTGCAGATAGGATCTAAGTAACAGAAAAGAGTGTTCTCTCTGAGCTCCACTATTATTATAAACTCTTGTTTTGAATGTGAACATAATAATGTGTGCCAAATGTATTATAACTTTCTAAATAAAAATGTTGACTAATGTCTCACTTGAAGAGTACTTGATGTATATCTCTTATACAATGTGATTAATTGATTTTAATATATATGTCAATAGGTCTGTATCTTATGGGAATATGTATAATAATGTCTAAGACAATAAATGCTTCTCACAAAGGACTAGCGAATTGTCCAGTGAATTAACTCGTAGTCTCTCTCAGCTCTCTAAAGCTTATATAGTAGATCTATCTTATATAAAAGACTAACAAACACAATTAATAGAAAAAAGGAAACTTTAGCAACAGGTAAGATGAAAATGTGACGCAACATGATTGAGCAAGCAGAGAGTGTAACTGCTAGAGTTATGCGGTTCATATATAGTTTCTAATACACATATCATATTATCTTCGACTTCTTTTCAAAAATTAAATTGCTAAGACACCATTGACATATATACTTCTCATTGCTGTTCGCTTTTAAAAAATAGGTAGATGTATATATGAAAGAATATAAATAAGATAAATGTATGTCATCTTATCTCATGCCAGTTAATCTGATAGGTTGGATGGAAATCATGATAAGCATGGCAGAAGGAGTTGCCGAAAGAAGAGAAAAGAGGGTACAAGTGAGGAGGACAGGTACGAGGGTAGAGGCCCTATAGGGTTTATCCAAATGATAGCAAAGCTAAGAATAGACAATATATAATATATATATATATATATATATATATATATAATCAGAGTCAATATCATGTATATCTGCTACACTTTCTCTTAGTTTTCCTTCTGTAAATTGTCATCCGAAATTTAAGGCTACAAAAGCTTACGTGAAGTCACTATCTAACATTCAATTATTCGACAATATGATGTTTCGATGTGTGAAGTATTATTTATGTGTGTTCATGACCCCACTTTGTATTCAGACGCGAGTAATTTTGATCATGATCAATCTCGTATACACGAACCTCTTCATATATATATATATATATATATATATTTGTAGGCAAAAGATATTCCCAAATTCGAATTTTAATGGCAAATATATTTCTATTATGAGTAGAGGTGTTGCGCAACTAGTTTTCCAGCGAGAACATTACCGACAAATAATGCGTGGTTGGATTTTCAAATGAGACAAAAACATTAAGTTCATGTCGTTGACAAGACATAAAAAAAAAAAAAAAAAAAAAAAAAAAAAAAAAAAAAAAAAAAAAAAAAAAAAAAAAAAAAATAAAAAAAAAAAAAAAAAAAAAAAAAAAAAAAAAAAAAAAAAAAAAAAAAAAAAAAAAAAAAAAAAAAAAAAAAAAAAAAAAAAAAAAAATCTAAGTTTTCCACATGTATTCAAGTTGTAGAATCGATAGATTTACGCATTGCCCCACACTTTCTCTCACCAAAAGTTGACGATCGTTTGTTCAAAAACTTTTTCCCAAAGAAATCAGTGTTTGGAGTTCTTTGTCAAACCAGTGTAAGAGCTGACTGTATATGTAATATGCTATATCATCACTTCGCCCCTATCACTTCTATACATAAGATACGAGGACATACATTATGTGATGAACGAGTAGAAAATGAATTTCTCTGCAAAGTTACATATCAGATATTTAACATTTTATAAACATATTTAGCATTTACATTGAGTAATACCCTAAGATAACATTAAAAAATTTTGTCAACAAATACCTTTAAGAAAGAAAAAATGAGCCAAAATAACCTTTATTAAAGGGTGTAAATTTACGATTTACTACCCTTGAGTTAACTAATCTAGACTTAGGGTGTAGAGTGATGGTAGATTTGCGGATGAGGTTTAAAATTGAGAAAAAATATTATAATTTTTAAAAAATAGGGCTAGTTTGATCATTTTTGTGGTTAAAGTGTATTTTTGTGACAAAACTCAAAAAAGCGTATTTGAAGACATTGCTCTCGTAACATGTGTCATTACTATATTAAATATTGCGAGATCTCCCCTATGTGATAGTACAGAGAATATACTCAAGTATTGAGTGTACATTTCTACCATGTATTGTGTAACATAATTTCTTTTATTGGTTAAAAATGGATATGAGCGATGGATGATGACAATAATAATAAAAGAAATTAAAAAAAGGCGTTCTGTACGAGAGGCAGGATGATGGTCTCTGCGTCCACTTCTCATGAATTACGTACCATTTGCATATGCAGACACGTCAATTTGCATCTCCTCTATCTTCGTGTTTCTTTCTTTCTCTATTCTGCAACTTGTACGTCTCATATGTTTTTATACGCACACACTTAGTATATTATCTATGAAATTATAGGTTTACACTTTTACTGCATACGCCAGCACTAGGATTTGTGCCACATCAATCCTCGTTCTTCACCCACAGTTCTCTGACACTAATTTAGTATTGACAATATAATCTGGAGTTTATTCAATGGCAAATTATTATGAACCAGGTGTACACTCTGAAATTAGTCAAGCATCATAGACTCAACAAAATGTAGATTGTCTAGATCTTGTGTGATCATCATTAGAGAGATTGAACCATGAGGTCCTCACAATACGATTGAGGACCAGCATCATGCATCACATGTGTGAGAAGTAATTTGAAACTGTCTCAACTGTAAATAAATTGGTTAGCTAATATGGCGGTCCACACATTCTCCGTAAAACAGCCAAAAGAGAATTGACTATAATCTCTTATTGAATATATAGATCAGCAAAACGCTCAACAAGATAGAAAATAGCCTCAGATAACATTAAATCAAGTTTTTGATTTTAAACATAGAGCAAAGAGAAATTTTCGAAAATAAAATGCATCAAATAAAAAAATAAACAAGTATATAATACAATTGGATTTAAGATCTTAGTAATCAGAATATAATACGTTTAGTATATGGCAATGATATTAGAGTGGATTAGAATGCTAAACGATAATTGTGATGTTTTCAAGTGATTAAACAAAATGCTTTTTAAGACGAAAATTAGCTTTAAATGCTATTTTTATCAGAAACCACTGATATATTATAAGATTTGTCCAAAATATATGTGATTAGCATCTCTATGGTATTCTGTAGAGAGAACAATATATCATATATAATTTTAATTTTGATTAAATATGATGATCAACTACATGCAATATATAAAATCTTGATGAACAACTCCACATATAATGATTCACAATAAAGTTCTCTCTAAGAACATCTCGGGATCGACAACGCGTCTCTACAGGGCTACTGATACTTTGATGAGATTTGCCACTCACGTAGCAGACGACACAACGAACAGTCTCTGTGTAAACTACTCGAGGAGCATAGCCAAATAGAGAGGAGCTCCAACGAAACATTGAAAATGGGCTCCTACTTTGTGGGCTCCACATTGTAAAAAGTTGACTATAAATATAGTATATATATATATATATATATATATAATAATAGAGTTATATATATAAGTATAATATAAAATATTTATGCTATTATAATATAGATAATAACATAATTACAATAGTATCACGAAATCTCGAACATATATTCTATGTTAATAAAAATTGGAAACTTGGATTTTTCTGTAAAGGATATCATTTTTAGACTAATATTATTTTTAATTTTTTTTATATATTTTTAATTCATTTTTTTATTTTGAATAAGGCTCCCACAAATTAGGAACCGGCTCACTGCTCGAAACCTTCGATAATATTACATCTATATAATCTGCCACAAATTCATGTTATTCGCAGGTAATCAACTCAAATTGTAAGTAGTAAAACATTTACATTAAGAACTATTAGATTTACGCATTACTTCCATATATGCTAAACCTCAGACCTAGGTATTTGTAGCAGACTAAAGAAGCGCGGTATATATCTATCGAGCAGTGAACTAGAAAGTCTAGAACTCGTATCGACAATGCTAGAAAACAATATAATATGGCCTTAACTCATTGAGCTACATTAATTAGTAATGAATTACTTAATACTTAAAGCAGAATTTAGTGCCTGCTGCTCCCTGAGAAGTCTCCGTTTATAATTAGTTAGTAGCTTTGCTATACAATATCTCCTAAATCAGCAGAGTACAAGAAATAACATAGTAGTTTAACTAATCGCTAGGAAAAATATATATATCCTTCTGTTTTCATATTATTGTTATTACTCAAAAAATGTTATTTACAAGTTCAATGCAATTTGTATATTAAATTCATACTTTTCATTTTAAATAGTTAATAAACTTATTATAAATAATTTATTAGTAGTCATGTATTAAATAAGAAATATCATTAAACTTTACTGTACAAGTTTAGCTCTCTGTAAAAATGTCAAAGTGACCACTTATAAACAAAAATGGATGAGTATGTCCTGCAAGCTATTTGTGTACAACGTTAAGCCTAATTGCAGCAATAATACGATCGCAATCATATGGCTGATTAAAGACAGTCTACTGGCTCAAACCAAAAAACAAGTTTTATGTGTGTTAGGTGTATTTGAATGTAGAGCTAAAATACCACAACATATATGCATAATATTTCAAACGACGACGTCTTATATCTTCAGAAAGAAAAAAAATTGGATGAAAAAAATGATTGCAGACCTACAAAGATAGTAGGAAGTTGCATAACAACTACTGCTTGAGTCTACAAGCTGTGCGTAAATCTTAGATGAGATTAGATGAAGAAACTGTAGAGCAGAACTGCCTATACCGCACATAAGAGACAACACAGGGATAAAACTCTCTCCAATATACAAAACATTAATTAGAAACACTTTTAGAATTAACTTTGCTGGAGATTCTGTTAACCAAACTTGGCAGTTTATAGATAGGTACATATTACAAACATTTTCTAAAATATTAGTATCAGATGACACAATATATTGCATAAATAGTTTGTGCCTTAGTCATCGCCAGAAGAGACAAGTACTTACTGTGTCTTTTGTTATATAGAGGTACAATGTACATTGCTTTTGTTCTGGACACCAACATATTGCAAATTAGTATTTCAACACACACTAATATCAATAACTGTGTGAAAAGGAGAAACTTAGTTTAGTGTTGACAAATATAGTAGTTGCCAACACAACAACAAAAACAACATTTTTAGATCATGGCGGCATAAGATCATCATTAGTCTCCACCTTTTTAGTGGGTTCTTAGGCGTTGGACGCCAATGTATTTTTAAAAACCAACGCTTCACCTCTTGGTTGTAAGAGACCCAGCTCTTGAGAAGTTTGTTGAATTGTTTACATGTCTCACTGACCACGTGTCGCGTCCGCGAGTAATTTACTTTGTATATATATCTTTAAATCCAGACTAAAAAATAATTAAGGGCCCCGTACATGATAATGGTGTTCGTAAGCATAAGTTAGCGAACCGTGTTTTAGAGACTGCGCTCGAAGGACCAAATTGCAAAATATTGTCACTTTTTAGAAAAAACGTAAAGGCATAGTAAAACATTCGAAGCGTGAAAAAAGCCCTAGAAAGTTTTCAAAATCGCAATATAATTTTTATTTTTGAGAAAAGAGAGAGAGAAGAAGAAATGGTAAGACGAGAGAGGGGCCAAAAGGAAGAAACCCCTAAACCCTAAATGGTGACCAAAGGACAGAGAAAAAGAGCTGTCAAAAGTGTTAATTCCGTATCCACCCACAAATCTTAATGCTTGTAGACTACGCAACGCATCTCTTCTCTCTTGTTTTACCACTTCTTCCATTAATTTATTCTCTCCAATTCCTTTCCATTTTTATCCCTCGGAGTTGCTTTATAATTAATTGTGGCCACAGTGAGGGTTAATGAGCCTTTGGTATATTTGGTATCTCCGATTATGATGTGGAACTGTTTCCTAATCTCTCGCCCTCTAAATCTCTGATATGTCAAGAAAATCTCGACCGTAGATCTCTTTCCCTTTCTTCTATTTAAACTCTTTCACCCTTTCCCTACTTTCTTCACTCAATATCTCTTATATTTCTTCAGATCTTGTGTTTCCCTTTAGTCTTCATTAACTTATTAGGGTTTTAAGATGGTTGGTTCAGATCATGAAGTAGTGGCAGTCATTATTTGCTGTTGCATCATCTTCAAGATTCAGAAATATTCTTTAACAGGTTCTCCGCTGACCCCTATCTTCTTTGAATCTTGATGATGCTGCAACGGCAATTAAATGGCTTATTTTCATATTATTTAAAGCTCAAAACGTTTATTTACCAGAGATCCAGATCAACATATCTTTAGATCTGTCCGATAAGATGACTTGTGCCGAGTCCTACTGCACAGGTATGCATATATATATATTATAATATATATATATATCTTAGTTAAGGACACATATATTTGTTTAGCATAGATCTGTTGAAGTATGTATAAATAGTGAACAACTTTTAATTTTTTTGGGGAAAGTGAACAAATTTTCTTTTCTGAAACGATGATGAATGGTATAAATAGGTATATGTTTGGTGTTTCAATTGATTATATGAACTTTATGTATAGTCTTGCTGTACTTTTGGCTGCACAATGTATGGACGGACTGTGAAATATTCTTAAAGGTTTTAGGGTTTTCTTTCTGCGGGCAAAGTATCTATAGTCATTTTTGTAGCTTCTTTTACGTCATTTTTAACAATGATATCTTAAGAACTGTATATTTGATGGGGGTCCCTAGTTGATATGGGTTTTGCATATAAGACAATGAATTAAAAGGGATTGGTAAAATATGACATTGTGTAAGGAGGGACGGCATGTCTGTTGTTTTATGCTCGGTTACATTTGGTTATCTGTACCTTCTCTTTGTCTATTGGTTATAATCAAGGAATTATATGACATCTAATCCTCCTCGTTTTCGTATCCATGTTTCTTTCTATATGCAGGATCTTTAGTTTCGGATTATGCTTCTCTAATATAGTAGATATTGATGTGATATGTGTATTGTATTATACTCATATGCTTGTTTCACATTTTGCTGAGTTTAGAAAAATTGAATCTCATTAGTGCCAACTATAACTATGATCTAACTCCTTTGAAAAAGGATGAAGGTTTGTGAGCACAATTCGTAACAAATTTATGTCCTGCAAAGATAACGTGACGTGTTATACAGTAAGAAGTTTAAGAACACGAATATTATTATTTAGTTTGAAAGACACACATTCTATTCAAGTAAAATTCTATACTTAGACCAAGTAAATGTAATTAAGACAAAAACTCCATATACAGTAAGAATTTTATGAGAACTAATATTTAGTGAGTTTGAACAAAAGGTTCCAGTCCTAGATCCATACTTTTAGAACGAAAAAACCATAGCATGTTAATTTTATTTGTTAATTGCTGGTGTTGCCATACTATTGTTGATTATATTTTTTTGGATTACAGAATCGATAAATTGATAAAATTAATATCAAAGAAAAAGGTTTACTATATTAACAGATCTACTCACATCAGTTTATGTAATCTCTAAAAAAATGTGCAGTTCCTTTATATACTGTATGTAAGTTTGGTAGTAGCAATCAAGTTTGATCTATCTTCTTACATTCTCAATCAAGTTTGATCTATCTTCTTACATTCTCAATCAAGTTTGATCTACGCAACCTAGTTAAGGGAAAATTTAGGACAAGGATAACAAGATTTGGAATCTAAAGCATCATTAGATTGCACTTGTAACTTCTGTTAGCTCACTCGAGTAGTAACCTCAAAGCTAAAGAGTTCGATATTATGTTTCTTTAGATCAATTAGTTATGATCTACAAATTTATGGATTGTGCCTAGAATTTTCTAAGTAAAAGTCTGGATGTCTTTGCTTTTTTTTTGTGCAAAAATTATATTAAAACTCAAAAGGTTAAACAATTACATCCGGAGCTAAGCTCAATGGTAAGACGGTTTTAACCGGAGCTAGTCTTGATGGTATGATAACAAGAATATAAGTACGATAAAACATGGGATATAAATGTTAAAGGGGATACTTGCTCGACGTAAAGAAAATCGTGGATAATCTTCATTTGCATCCCTAAAACAGTAGCTCCAATGAACTTGTAATAGTCGGACTCGACGTTGAAACGAAAGGATTTTGAAGGGGACAATCTGGCTACAAAGTCCATCAAACAAGCACAATAAGCTCTAGATACTAAACTCGCCGAAGAGATTAGGTGAATCTCAAACACATCGGTGGGCATGTCATTCTGTGAGGAGAACGATGAACTAGTTGATACTAGGTGAATCTCGAAAACCATAAAGGTGCCTTGGTCAAGTAGATTTTTGAGCCATGAACTTCAGTTCTAGAATTCTCGTCGGAAAAATCAAAAGGATGACATTTCTAAGCAAATAACAGGACTCATCGCGACAGTTCTAGGTTCGGTAGGAAGAAGTGCGCCGGCGGCAGCGGAGAAGGTGTGCTCATGTGGAGGAGTCCGGTTTTGACAGTAACTCTGTCACGGCTAGCCTCCGTCAATGAGTACTCGTGCCAAATCCCATTGAATGCGCAGAAAAAATGCTTTGATTTGAGCTTGGGATGTCTTTGCTTAAACACAGAGATTCAAATGGCCTGATTCGATTGTTGTACAGAAGATTTCAATAAATGGAGGGGTTTGATCATTGCAACATTGAATGAGTAACATTTTTTCAAATGTATATATTATATATTAATACTAGAGCAACGGGGGCAAACAAAAATACTATAATAGATGTATATCTAATTAATTACATTATAAAGATGAAAATGCTAATAGGCAAATGCAAATATTTGATCAGCCATCTCTACAAAATGTTGATTGTTCATTGCCGTGCTTGATTTGAATTATTGTATCCTCTATTAAGACAACATGCGGACAACACTTCGTCCTGACTTTCACTGTTATTTTCACTCTGTCGAATCTTTTGTACTTTAGTTTTGCTTGTAAGAGCATGATTATCCCTAGAACTTCATAAAAAATTCTTATTATTATTTTTTTGACTAAAAAAAATTAAAAAAAAAAATTAAAAACGAATTAATCGCGGACCGCCACGTGTCAGTGGGACCCGTGAACAGTATAAGAACCCACACAAATTGGTCTTTTGTCTGGAGACTTTAAGAGATGGTTCTTAAGAAAATTTTGAACCTCACTCCTTAAGAACTCCTCTAATAGACCCCATTAAAGTGCTCTAACTCGTATCTATTGTGATTTACATTTTAATATAATACTTATCTTATTGTTTAGCACAACAATATGAAGCTTAAAATAAAGCTTCTTCATATTTTATTATGTGTTATATTGTATTTTCTTCATTTTAAACTTGTAGTTGCTTGCATCTTTATTATCTTATTTGTAATGTTATCCACACGCGTGGCTGACGGACTTTCACATTCTCTCTTTAGACAATGTTTATCAATCTTTTTATTTGTAATGTTACATTATATATAAATAAAATAGTTATTAAAAAAAACATAACGGCTTTGAATGGTAACCAAGGGAACAATGAGGAACACTAAGTTCCTTAACATTCCTTAAAAAAATTACCATTCATGAGGAATCGTTTTTCCTTTTCATTTCTTCTCGTTCCTTTTTTCGTAGAGAATTATAGAACA
The DNA here is from genome assembly GCA_905132765.1 of Moricandia arvensis. Classification (NCBI taxonomy): domain Eukaryota; kingdom Viridiplantae; phylum Streptophyta; class Magnoliopsida; order Brassicales; family Brassicaceae; genus Moricandia; species Moricandia arvensis. The sequence continues at coordinate 53,770 of CAJHQP010003751.1, read as the reverse complement.
GATTTGTTCCTTGTTAATTTTGATAAGGAATCAACATTCCTCATCATTCCACAAATTTTATTCCTACTCATTTTTTCCTATCCATTCTTAATATTTTTATTATGGTTACCAGTCACACCCAACAAAATGAAAATAGGAGCGCGATTTTAGCCTTAAGGCAATAAAAAGTAACATGGACCTGCGTCTCCTATAGTAGAAAGACCTCTTGAAATGTTGGACCTAATAGGCCACCAAATACGAATATGTCACGAGGCCCAGAGATTAACACGTGACGTCAAAGCATCAGACAAGAACTTCTCAGTGGCTTCGGTCGGAGAAATATTCATTTTTCCTGGAATAGGGTGAGTTCAATATTCATGCGCAAGAACGTTATCATTCTCCCCTTCAATTTAAGTACAAAGTTTATGTAAAAACAATTTGTGGCTAGTCTATACGTTCTTATGCAAGTGTGTTCGTTTGTGAGTATATATGAGCATAAAGTAATGAATACAAAGATTTGTTAACGGGGTTCATTTCCTACATTTCCGGGACCACGTCCAGAACTCATTTACTAGATAAAAACACAAACAATGTTATTCTATGGTACTAGCACACACCTGTGCCGACCACTTTTAACTAGTAACAATGAAAAGCAACTAGTACTCATTGTTTTCTTCGACGAGTATAGTTCTCTATAACAAGACTACCAACACCTCAACTGTCTGGTAAAAAGACGTCACACATATCCACGTGCATTTTCAATAAACCCTAAACGTGTAACTGCTTCCTGTCACTGCCTCGTTCTCTTTATACTCAAACGCCAAAACCCTAAACAAGGAATTGGACTCTCTACGGCAACATGCCCACATGACTTTTATTATTAATTCAAAGTCCATGTCGCCATTCCATCATCACCTTATCTTGGAAACTAATGTAACACATCACGTTAGTGATGACGACAAACACCACCAATATGTATGTGTCACAGCCTCATGTCTCGGTCACTCGCCATCGTCTGAAGTCACCACCTGTTGTAATCTTGTTTAGTAGAGTAAGTCCAAGCTTTCATAGAACGCGCACAAGCTTTGCATCGACATGTTCCAAATTCCCTTAGCTATTTGATGATCCACTCTGAGCACTTATACAAACTCAGTCAACACAACTCTTCAATCTCTCCTTTGATGTCTGAGTTTTAGAATCCAAGCACACACTTAAGATCTAACACTTTCATTCTCCCCCTTTTTGTTTGAGTTTGTCAACTCAAGATCATCCTTTGAAGCAAAAACCACATACAACGACTTGGATTATCATCAATGCTCTGCCTAGACCTTATTCTCCCCCTCTTGACTTCACACTCATTCAAACGCCACATACTCCTTTTAGCAACTTGCGATTAGTCTCAATTCACTGCATTCTCCAAACTAGACAGAAAATTAACTTGAACATCTTCAATAATATGAGTCTTGTTAGATAATAGTCACTTAGAGTCAGCTGTTCTAACATCAAGTCGACACATCTGTCGCCAATAGAACAAGATCTAAGCATGTCGTACGCACAGAACAATATCTTTTTGATGCAGTAGCAGTTCTGAGTAAACCATCTCTGTCACAGACTTATTACCATAACATCTTCTCAGACTCTTAAGAACCTGAAACGGAGGAAACATAATAGATTCTATACATCACCATTTTCTGCAAGAGTCCACGAACAGCCCTTTCTGCAACCAACCTTTTCACACGCGAAGAACCTCCAAGTATCTAGGAAACCAGCTGTTGTTTCCAGTCTTCTTCCAATGTATCAAATTGATTTTCTTCTAAAGTATCACACTGATTTTTTGACATCACATCAATTATTTACTTCACACTTTTGAGAATCTTGTAGAACCACTACCGATATCACCTTAGATGAATTTTACCCAACAGCCAAAATCAACTTGAAATTTGCTTCTCACTTTTCTGGAAACCAGTCTTTTGTTGTTCTTTTCTCTTCCTTGGACTTGTTTTTCTCTGTTAAGGACTATGATTTCTACGATATGGCAAACTAAATAATTTGTTTATATAATGATAAAAACAGAAATAAAATATACAATACTTAATATCAAAATATGATGAACAAGAATGATTTCATGTGGAGGCGAGACACTCTTTCCTTAATTCTTAAATTGCCCGTAGTGTGACGGTGTTTATGCAATCAGAATCCCAGGATACAACCACACTTCGACTATTCCGCATCACTCAGAATATAAGCTAACGAACCTATTTTTGTATTGTACTCTAAAAAAAATAAAAAAAAATACTAGCATAACTATTCTAAGTGGGAGAATTGTTTATTTTCTTTGTTCTTGGATGTATTGGATCATTTCTTCTATAATGCTAACAAGCCTTTTATAAAAAAATAATGAGAAACACAAGTTACATTTCCAACATAGAAATGAAACTTCCATGGTGCACTAATGGAGAGTTTAATTCTTGTCAACTATTTTGTGAATTTATTTCACATTTTGACCATGAAATTAAAGATTAAAAGTTATTATTGTTTGACCAAATCAAACAAATAATATACTTTAAAATGAATTTCTTTTTTTATATTTTATCAATATAAAAGATCAACATATATTTGGTTTATAAGATTATGTTAATGAACATGTAGTCCAACTAACAAATCAAAACCCAAATCGAATCAAATATTCAATGTGTGTATTTGTTACTTTATACAAATTTCTCAAATCACACACATTGGACCTCCATTTCTCATTCAAATAAAACTCATTTTTGACATATGAATACACTATTCATAATGCTCAAAAATAGTTCCAACAATCCCCCACATGAATAAAAATGACTCTAGACACTAGACGACTCGACAAACTTGACTTCCTAGACAAGACTTGACAAGACTCACTAAGGACTTTTGAGAGTACAAGCGAAAAATCCACTGCATGATGAGTTGGTAGCATTTTTCAGCCTTGAACCAGTCATTGTTAATAGCTATCGGATTTACTCGGCCAGGTAGTGAACATGATGTCTTGAACCACCCGGGCTTTGGTGTAAACTTAGACAATAACTATAACACAACTTCATTCTCTCACAGAACTAGGTTCTCTGTTGTGTTCATTTTGGCCTTAAACAATCCTCGTAATCATGAGTGAACTTGGAGAATATAGCCTTTCATTTATTCTCCTAGAAACGGCCTCATTTCACACTCACAAGGTGATTTGCCATTAGCTTTGTTTAGAGGAGTATCATGTACTACTCCATTCATATCTCAAAGCTATGGACACAAATCATTAAAAGCAAATGCTTATCCCCTATTCCTTACATGTAGCACTGTTTAATCATCATAGGAACTGAGTATAGACCGAAGTCTTACAGTGCTTTGGGCAGATTTAGTTTGACTTAGTTGTCTACTTGAACCTATTTCTTGGGATCTCCAGTCATTTAGGTAGAGTTACCGCCAAACCTCATCTTAATTCACATAGGCTTTAACCCATTTCTTTTGATGATACAACAATTTGATCTCATGACACATCTTTAATAAAATAATCCTAGGTTGTCATCATAATGACATAATCTCTTTAGATTAGTTGAGATCAACTGTCTAATGATTTTTGTCATCTTCTTTCAAGATACAAATAACCATTATATACAAAACTCAGTGCGTGACACTAGTTTTTTTTTCTTTTTCTAAAAATCATATTGTGATAATTATCAATAAGTTCATGTGGCCTTGCCAATGACTTCATATGGTAACCAAAGCTCCCCCACATTTCTTGTGATAACTCAAAATATACATATTTGCATTTAACATTTCTTAAGAGTTTAGAGAAATTGATCTACAACTCTTTTTAGATTTAATGAATAAAAAACAATTTTGAAAATTAATATAATTTAAAAAAAATATTTCATTTTCAGAAATTCACATTTTACATACAACTATTTTCATAGTTCTCTCAAGTTGATTTATAAATCCAACTTATATGTTTTGAACTTTTCCAAAAACATATTTTTGTTTTTAGCAAATATACATATCATTACAAGATATGCTTTGTTGCATCAAAAACCCCACTTTATTTGGTTATTTTCATCTATGTTGACTTTAAAAACTACAATAAACATGTCAGTTTTAATCATATTAATATTAGATTTCTCTTTTTTCATAATCAATCTTTATACGACTCACGTTACAGCATTGATAAAATATGAATGTTTTGATCATTATCAACAACATTATATTATTCATGGCAAATGATTCATATGTGCAGACCTCTCCCAAATTTAATCTGGGGCGTCGACTCACGAATCCATTTCAATCAATATCATTTGATCTTTTAAATATCAAAATGTTTCTTTATGACCATAATATCACTATACTTGAAACTTAAATCATTTTCCTTCTTTCATGCTCAGCAATGTACTTGATAATTATATTAAATTATCCCATGAATCTGAAACAAGAAATAAATAATGTTAAGCTTCTTGATAATTAAGTCAAACAAGTCAAAGCATTAACATATATTTGACCGACTTAAAAATAAATCTTTGACAATTTATTAACAAAAGTTAATATACCGATATGGAATCTCTAAGGACTAAAACGTTAAGGCAATTAAATTATTGCAAAACATCAAAGCATCAACACGACGGTTTCAACACGTCAATAGACAATCAAATCAATTTTAACTAATGATCAAAATTTGATGAAAAAGAAGAGTCATAGACAAGCGATAGCTAAAATTGTTATAAAGGATCAGAGAAAATAAACATGGAATCATGTTAAATGATCAATTCCAACGAAATTAGGAATCAAACTCAAAAGTCTCTGCACATGATCGATCTGAAAAGATCATAACAATTTTATTTTTCATCACCATGAATTCTCGAGTTCCTGTTTTCATGACAAAAACACTAAACAAATTATTAGTTTTTCGTTAGTATAATAACGAAAATTTAAGAATTAAGATTGTAAGACCATGATTTCTACGATATGGCAAACTGAATAATTTGTTTATATAATGATAAAAACAGAAATAAAATATATAATACTTAATACCAAAATATGATGAACAAGAATGATTTCGTGTGGAGGCGAGACACTCTTTCTTTAATTCTTAAATTGCCCGTAGTGTGACGGTGTTTATGCAATTAGAATCCCAGGATACAACCACACTTCGACTATTCCGCATCACTCAGAATAGAAGCTAACGAACTTATTTTTGTGTTGTACTCTAAAAAAAAAAATACTAGCATAACTAGTCTAAGTGGGAGAATTGTTTCTTTTCTTTGTTCTTGGATGTATTTGATCATTTCTTCTAAAATGCTAACAAGTCTTTTATAGAAAAATAATGAAAAACACAAGTTATATTTCCAACATAGAAATGAAACTTCCATAGTGCATTAATGGAGAGTTTAATTCTTGTTAACTATTTTGTGAATTTATTTTACATTTTGACCAAAAAATTAAAGATTAAAAGTTATTATTGTTTGACTAAATCAAACAAATAATATACTTTAAAATAAATTTCTTTTCTTATATTTTATCAATATAAAAGATCAACAGATACTTGGTTTATAAGATTATGTTAATGAACATGTAGTCCAACTAACAAATCAAAACCCAAATCGAATCAAATATTCAATGTGTGTATTTGTTACTTTATACAAATTTCTCAAATCACACGTATTGAACCTCTATTTCTCATTCAAATAAAACTCATTTTTGACATAATGAATACACTATTCATAATGCTTAAAAATAGTTCCAACACTTCTCACTCCGCTCTAGCCAGATTCAAAAACTCCATCTCGTCTTTAATAGATGCCACCCTTGAATCAAGCAAGCAGATGAATTTTTAATTCTGATTAAAGCATCTTGGCTTGACAGAAGCAAATTAAAACAAAGCTTCCACTTGCAGGTAAACAGGAACCAACTCCTTGTATCACCAACACAGACTTGTGTGAGGATACTGAGCCACACTAACAGAAGGAAACACATTACTTGATTCTGATCCTTGTAACTTTGACCATTTCACTCATGCTGAAACTATCTGATAGAAAACTCAACCTTGGTTACAGTCTAATCTCCATAAGCTGTTCTGTACTGATTTCTTCTTGATATTGACCTTGTCATATACATTCTGTGAAAGCCTCTGCTCTTCGCCTCTTCGCATGCTACTGTTGAGATTTCTGTTGCTAATTTTATTACGGAAGTTGTAAAACTCTCTTGTCCCACAATGAGAAACACTGATTATGTTACCAACGATGGTGAAACCATTGATGATAAACGAACAACACCGATGCCATCTTCTACATTTTTTTCCCTGAATTTCTGGTCTTTAGGCATCCTTCTCTAGTACTATCACTCATTACCACCAAAGTCACAACTCACAACTACTGTTAACCTTAGCCATTTGATCGAACACAGAGAAATTGCAGACTTATGACCACGGAAATCAAGCCTCAGTGAAGCTTGAAGAACATCAAACATATCTGGATCTCTCCTTCTCTTTCTAACTTTTAAATTGATCCCAAGCTCAAACAAGATTGTCTCTTTCTCTGTCAAATCTTGATAACATCTTTGCATTTTTCGGTAATGACGTCGCTGACCTCTAAAATACCCACATGCACTACAAAGAAGATCCTCTTCCTTTTATAAGATGGATCCACAAACATTGATGAGTTTGCATAATGAGACTGTTGAGTCAACTCTGAATAAACACCAGAAGTCATATCTTAATCTCGGAAAATATTCTTCCCTTGTTTTAATCCCTTTGATCCAAAAAGTACATTGATCTTCTAATACTTGATACAGTTCTCGTCCACTGAAGGACCACAAGCGCAGGAGACTTCATCCTCTTCCGAAAAGAAAAATTCAGGTTAGCCAACCCAATTTTAAACAAACTCGCAGCTGTATCCAGATAAAACCAAGCAGTGTTGACTAAAAATCCTAACTTTTCAACTGAATATATCTTGACTGACGATTTACTGCTCATGCTACTACTCCCTTTAGCTTACCCAAACTTCAATCTTCTTCATGAGATCATGACAGAAAAATATCAACCACATAAGCAAGCTTTGATCACGATTCTCTTATGTTTTATGAGTTTCTCCAAAACTAATACATGGTAAAAAGAGAAGAGCCCCTCTGTATACGAATATGAGATGCATGTTCTTGAAGAAAAAAATGTATCTCTTCTGACCTATACTCTCGTTGACTCAAGATGTCCATGAATCAAAACCTTGCCTCACTTTTGTCGAGTTCTTCATCAAAACTCTAATTTGTTCCAATTTTGACTTCAACTGCTGAGAATCCATAACCGCCAAGGCTCCTCTCGAATGTCTTCACCTTGCTTTCTCGTCATATCTTTATGCAATAGTTCTCAGCCATTGGATATCGTTGACTCTCTAATCAACCAGCCTTGTAAAGGACTCTCATGTTGTGACTAACTCTGTTCCAACACGCCCGCTTTTCCAAGCTATATCACAAATGCTTTCATTGTATTTTCTGAAACCTTGATTTTCGTAGACATGAGAGAACCACATTCATACCATCTTGAGAACCGCTTCTCTGATTCCCATTTTCTTTCCTCATTCCCGATGACTAGAACACCGCAAAACTTGGCTTCCTTTGATTTTGATCATAACCAGAACCTGATACATCTTTTTAGAGATTAAGACATCTCATAGTTCACTTGTTTTGCATAGACATGTTCCAAATTCCCTTAACTATTATGATCCACTCTGAGCACTTATACAAACTCAGTCAACACAACTCTTCAATTTATCTCTTTAAATCGAGCCACTTGGTTGATTTTAATACTCTGAAGCTTGTAGAATACGAATATGCAAAGACTCACACAAACTTAATAAGAATTTGCTCTCTTATTAATCACTCAATGCTTTAGAAAATTGTCTCAAAACTAAAGCTCAAAACTCACAATATAGATATCACACACGACATCTATATCTATTAATAATAGCAATCCCAATTAATGTTGAAAAATTGTGTCTTTTCATTTAAAAACTGAAATGTTTTAATTTTTAAAATTGCATCTTCTCATTATAAAATATTGTATCTTTTTATTATAAAATGTTATATCTTTTCATAAAAAAAAATTGAATTATGTGGGTTGAAGAGTTGTGTCTTTTTAAAAAGAAATTGCATCTTTTCAATTGTATAACTATTTAATTGAAAAGTTGTGTCTTTTCAAAGAATAAGTTGTATCTTTTGAACTATGTAACTATTAAACTGAATTATATTTATTGTAATAGTTGTTTTATTCATAATCATTCACATAAAATTGTATTTTTTTATAAAAAACTGAAATCTATTAATTTTAAGAATTGTATTTTCATTATAAAAACTTAAATCTTTTCGTAAAAAAACTGAATTATATATGTTGTAAAAGTTGTGTCTTTTAATTTTTATTTTGGTCATAGTCATTCACTTAAATATTTAGATTGTTTATATCAAGTTAGTGTATTAAAGTGAAAGGTTATATCTATTAAAAATTTTATATAAAAAGTAGTATTTATTAAAAATGAAAAGTTGTATGTACTTCTATAATTTTTGGTAATAAAAATTGCATCTATTGCTTATGCTTTTCAAATATATATATATATAGATGTTGTGTTTTATAATTTGTACCTCATCGGATACGAAATGTTTGCACCCCTTCGAAAACGAAATGTTCGTACCCCTTCGTACACAAAATGTCCGTACCCCTTCGGACACGAAATGTTCGCACCTCTTTGGACACGAAATGTTCGCACCCCTTCGGACACGAAATGTTCGCACCCCTTCGGACACATGTTCGCACCCCTTCGGACACGAAATGTTCGCACCCCTTCGGACACGAAATGTTCGCATCCCTTCGGACACGAAATGTTCGCACCCCTTCGGACACGAAATGTTCGCACCCCTTCGGACACGAAATGTTCGCACCCCTTCGGACACGAAATGTTCGCACCCCTTCGGACACGAAATGTTCGCACCCCTTCGGACACGAAATGTTCGCACCCCTTCGGACACGAAATATTCGCACCCCTTCAGACACGAAATGTTTGCACCTCTTCGGACACGAAATATTCGCATCCCTTCAGACACGAAATATTCGCACCCATTCGAACACGAAATGTTCGCACCCCTTCGAACACGAAATGTTTGCACCCCTTTAGACACGAAATGTTCGCACCCCTTCGGACACGATTCGCACCCATTCGGACACGAAATGTTCGCACCCTTTCGGAACGAAATTTTCGCATCCCTTCGGACACGAAATGTTAGCATCCCTTCGGACATGAAATGTTTGCACCCCTTCGAACACATAACGTTTGCACCCCTTCGAACACATAACGTTCACAACCCTACGAACACATAATGTTTGCACCTCTTCAGACACAAAATGTTTGTACCTCTTCGGACACAAACTTTTTCACCCCTTCAGACACAATTTTTTTTGCATCCCTTCGGACATAAAATGTTCGCATCCTTTCGGACATGACATGTTCGCACCTATTCAGACATGAAATGTTCGAATCTCTTGGTGACGATCTATTCACACCTCTTCTGGCACAACATGTTTGCACCCCTTAGGTGATGATCCATTCGTACCCTTTGGGTAACGACTCGCTTGGACCTATTTGGTGATGATCTATTCATATCCTTTTCCTGAAAACTTGTTCGCACACATTTGGTGACGATCTATTCACACTTATTTGGTCATGATATATTTGCACCTCTTTAGTGATGGTACATTTACACCTCTTTGGTCACGACACGTTCGTACCTATTTAGTTTCGACACGTTCGCACCTCTTTGAGGTATCATAAGATTATTAATATTTGCTAAAACAATATATAACTTTATAGAAACCATCTTAAAAATATTTGGTATTTTGTTCGATTAGTATTTCAGATATATGTCTAATATATAACTATTTGTCTTTTTATCTTAACATATTTTTTTTTTGAAAACTGTATTTTTGTTTAAAAGAAACTTTTCAGGATTTAGTTTATTCAATAATTAGTTGTAGAAAATCTTATAATTGTTTTTAAACATATGACATAATAAATTTTGTTGTAATCTCATAACACGAAAACAAACGTGTACATGACATGGATAAGTGTCTTCACTTTACATCTTGGCAAAGTTTTTAGTTGACATGTCTTTACATTATAAATTTATAAGGAAAGGTACGTGTACGTTTTGTTCGTGGGAATATTCAACAAACTTGAGAAAAACACTAAAAATTATATTTATCTGGTTAAATTTGAAAATAATATCAACCCAAATGCATAAAAATAGTAGTATAAACTTCACGCATTATAAAAATTTGTCTATTGATTCACGTAAATAAATTTTTCAAAGACAGTGATATCGTGGATAATTTTTTGTTGTGGTAAAACTATTAGAACAAAAATTTTTAAAATGCATTAAGGATGATGTAAAATCATGGAAAAAAAATTATGGATAAATGGACGTCATGGTTAATATTTTTTAGAATTTATTTTTGTGTGTGTGACAAGTTGTATACTAAATTCTAGAATTATAGCTAAGTTGATTGTGAAATTTCTCAATCTAGGATGCCAAAAAGTGTCAACTAAAAAAAGTTTTAAAGTGTTAACCTATTATAAAAATGTTCAATAGCTAGTATTATGAAAGTATATAACTGTTTATTATGAAATGATTTAGAGAAAATGTTTAGTAATTAATTTTCTGAAAATAGACAACTCTTCAATAAATGAAGATGATTTTTTCGTGAAAGAGTTTCTATAAGATCTGTATTTTGAGAGATTTTAATGGCTAAATTTTTGAAAATATACAATTTTTTACTGTGAAAAAATTTCTGTGAAAAGCTTAGCTATTAAATTAAAAATTAAGAATAAAATATATCGTTAGATTTAGCTTTATTTTTTATTGTAAAATACTAGAATCATCATTTAAATGAAATGAGTTTGTTGTTGGTTATAATTATTAGTGAAGAACCAATGTAATATTTAGTGATGAATCATTGCAACTGTCGTTGATAGTAATATTTGGTGATGAACTATTGTAATTTTTGTTTTTAATCATTACAACTCTTAAATAACTATTGTAATGTTTGGTTATCAGCCATTACAATGTTTGATTTAAACAACAATCACAAATATACTAAAAATATAGAGATTCACTCTTAAATATTTTGTCAATGGTTTTTAAAGAAACATATATAAACACGAAGAGTTATATTTGTTATTCTTGTATGTTAACATAAGTTTTGAACTTTTGTTGAGAAACTCATAAAAGTCTAGAGCATTTATATTTCAATAATAATTCATCGTATATAATATTTAAAGAATCAATAAAAGTTATTATCAATTTCAAAAAGTAAAAATATAATTATCAATTTAATTAATTTTATTTAATTATTATGTGCATATTATAAATGTTAGTGTTTTATAAGATTTTTTTTAAAAGAACTATTCTTATAAACAAAAATGATCATATCAATACAAGTTAACATATATATATTATAAAATTTAATTTGATATATTTTTCTATAAATGAGTTTCCGTGCGATATCGCACGGGTTCTTTTCCTAGTATATAACAATAATAATCCTAATTTCTTTTAATATTTGATATTTAGATAACTCCTAAATATCTTTCTATTTCCTAATCCATATCTCGGTGAAAATAGATAATTTATCTCCCAAGTTATTTCAAGCTTATCCAACAATCTCCCCCTTAAGCTTGAAATCGGTTTTTGACACTTCTTTGACTCCTATGATCTCTCTCATTTCCTTGAACTTCAATTTTCCCAATGCTTTAGTTAATATATCAGCTCTTTGCTTCACGCCTGCTATATGACACACCTCAATCAACTCGTTATCCACACATTCTCGAATGAAATGGTAGCGACAATGTAAATGTTTGCTGCGACCATGGAATACAGGATTCTTCGTCAATGCTATAGCCGATTTATTGTCGATCATAAGTGGAACTCTCTTGCATTCCACACCGGATATTTCTTCTAGTAGTTCTCCGAGCCAGATGGCTTGCTTGGCTGCGTCAGTGGCTGCCATAAACTCCGCTTCACAAGACGATAACGCAACTGTTTCTTGTTTGTGCGAGCTCCAGCTGATAGGACAATCTGCAAAGTAGAAAACGTGACCGGTAGTGCTTCTTCCGTCATCCTCATCTACGTTGTGGGAAGCATCACTATATCCCACGATTCCAATATTCTTAGAAAGTTTGAAGTCTGATCACTTATACTCGAGTCCGTAGGTAGTTGTTCCCTTTAAATAACGCAGAGCCACCTTTAATGCCGCATCGTGAGATACCTTTGGTGTCTGCATATACCGGCTAAGGACTCCGACCACATAAGAGAGATCAGCTCGTGTATGCAACAAGTAACGCAGACAACCAATGGCTCTCCTAAACTCAGTCTCATTTGCGTCCTTTTCTTCGGACGCCTTGGACAATGATAAACCCGGATCCATGGGAACGTGTACAGCATTGCAACTGTCCATTCCTACTTCACTTAAAATTCTCTTAGCATATCGTTCTTGGTTGAGCGTAATACCTTCCGAGTGTTGATAAACTTCTATCCCAAGATAGTAAGTGAGCTTTCCTAGGTCACTCATCTCAAAATTCTCAGCCATTCCTCTCTTGAACTCATTTATATGCGCCATGTTTGTCCCTGTTACCAATAAATCATCAACGTAGACTGCGATCAATAGAACGTTGCTGTTGTCGACCTTGCGATATAGGGCTGGTTCTTTGGAGCACTTTACAAACCCTAAACTTCCAAGAACTTTGTTAAGTTTTTCATTCCAAGCTCGTGGAGCCTGACGTAGTCCGTATAAAGCCTTCTGTAGTTTATAAACTTTGTTCTCCTGTCCCTTTATCTCGTAACCTTGTGGTTGATGAACAAACACTTCTTCCTTTAAATCTCCATGTAGGAACGCAGTCTTGACGTCTAGATGGTGTATCTGCCAACCTCTGGATGCTGCTAATGCGATAAGCAATCTTACTGTCTCCATGCGTGCAACTGGTGCAAATACTTCTTTAAAATCAATACCGTGCCTTTGTATATATCCTTTTGCCACTAACCTTGCTTTGAATTTGTTGATACTCCCATCTGAGTTCCGTTTCACCTTGAATACCCACTTTAAACCGATGGCTTTTGCCCCATTAGGGAGATCGACCAGCTCCCAAGTCTTATTCTTCACTATTGATCCAATCTCGTCGTCACATGCATCGAGCCATACTTTGTGTTCTTTTGCTTCATCATAGCTCCAAGGTTCTTCGTTTATACTCAATAAAAGCTTTTCTCCTTCAACGTCCGACAAGAGAATATAGTCCTCAAGATATGCAGGCAGTTTTCTTTCACGTGTGGATCTTCTCAACGGGGTGTTCTCATCGTCCTCCTCCTCGCAATCGGTTTCGTGTTCTTCATTTGTTGTGTCAGTTATAGTATTTCCTTGGCTTGTCACGGAACTCTCCCCTTCTTCCTCATTGATTCCTCTGTTTCCATAAGTGGTAAAGCTTACGCCGAATGTTCCTCCACTATCTTCATTATTCTTCCAATTCCATAGTTTATTTTCTTCAAAAACGACATCCCTGCTTACCACTACCTTCTGATTTGTCGGATCATATAGCCTATAGGCTTTTGATCCTGGCTCTGTCCCAAGATGGATAAGCACTCGAGATCGACTATCAAGTTTCTTTAGATGGTGAGAGTCTATTTTAGCGTAGCAAACACAACCAAACACTCGTATGTGATCAACTGACAGCTTCTTCTTCTTCAGAGCTTCATACGTTGTGCATGATTCAAGAACACGAGTTGCTACTTGATTAATGAGATAAGTGGAATGTCTCACTGCTTCTCCCCAAAGGTAATTCAGACACTCCATTCCCTTTAATATGCTTCTTGTCATTCCCATTAGTGTTCGGTTACGTCTCTCAACAACTCCATTCTGTTGCGGTGAATAGGGAGCCGTGAGGTGTCTAGCTATGCCTGAAGCTTCACAATACGTATGAAACTCATGCGAGACGAACTCCCCCCCCCCCCCCCCCGCGATCGCTTCTGAACGTTTTGATAGTAGATCCGGTTTCTTTCTCGACTTTCGCTTTAAACACTTTAAACTTCTCAAATGCTTCTCCTTTTTCCTTGAGTAATATTGACCACATGTACCGTGAGTGATCATCTATGAGTACAAATATATATCTTTTGTTTGACGGTGTAGGAGGTGTGATAGGTCCGCACAAGTCCCCGTGAATCATATCAAGTATCCCCTCTGCTCGATAAGAGGTAGCTTGCGGAAAAGAGTTTCTTACTTGTTTCCCAAGTATGCACGATGAGCATGTTGTTCTTTCGATTTCAAGCTTCAGTAGTCCGAGTACTAAATCTTTATCCATCATCCTCTTCATTGTGTTGTTGCCTATGTGTCCAAGGCGCGCATGCCACTTTCTTGAATCCGTCAAGGTCGCAACTTGTAGACATATGTGATCGACTTTGTTAATAACAACCTTGTATAGTCGATTCTTTGACCTCTTGGCTTTCGTTATCAGTCTCCCATTCTTGTCGCTTAATGTGAGATAATCATCTTTCATTCTTATATCACAACCTGCTTCCGTAGCTTGACCAATACTGATGATATTGCTTTTTAGATCGGGTATGTAGTATACGTCGGCCAAGCTTTTGTGTGATCCATCCTTGCTGCAAAATAATATTGAACCCTTTCCTTTAATGTCAACACTAGAATCGTCTCCAAAACGTACCTTTCCTGTGACTGATTCATTAATTGATCGGAAATAACTTCTATTCCCGGTCATGTGATTGCTTGCGCCATTGTCTAAGTACCAAATATTTTCTGTGTTTGTCTCTAGTTCGAGTGGTTTGACGTTTTTCTCATTCAAAAACACAACTTTGTTCATCATCAACTCTTCTTCTTCTGTTGTATCAATAGCTTCTTTCTCCTTACTCTCAGTGGCTTCTTGCAGTTTCAACAAGCGATCAGGACAAGTAGAGGCGTAATGCCCGTTCTTGTCACAACGAAAACACGTGATCTTTGTAAGATCAATTTCTCCATAGCTTCCGTTGTAGCGTCCATTATATCTTCCTCTCCCTCTTCCTCTGTTGAAATAGCGCCCTCCACGACCCCTTCCATGGTAATATCCATTAGAGTCGTGGTTGTTAGTAGTGGAGTCCGAGTTTGTGTACATAAGCTTCGGATTGTCTTGCGTTTCTTCTTCGTCCATGGCAACACGCTCCTCGAACGTTTTGATACGTCCAATAATTTCTTCAAAGCTCGTAGTTTTCAGGTCAAGGACCTGTTCTAACAAAGCTACTATATGTATATATTTTCGTCGAGGGAGAGAACTTAAAAACTTCTTCACCAATTTAACTTCTTCAATTGTTTCTCCTAAAGCAGCGGATTTTGATGAAATCTCTGATATTTTTCCCACAAAATCATCAATCTTATCTTCGTCTTTCATCTTCAATCTATCAAACTCGGACATGAGTGTTTGTAATCTCGCTTCACGGACTCTCTCTGCCCCCATGTGTCTTGATTTTACTGCTTCCCAAACCTTCTTTGCAGTTTCAAGTTCTCCTACTTGTAATATAAGCGTCTCAGGAATGGATTGGAATAGCAGTGCTATTGCAAGATTATTTTTCTCTGCGTCCTCTGATTCTGTCTCAATTACATCCCATACACGATGTAGTTTCAAGACCGTGAAGGTTCTCTACTTTCACTGTTTCTTGAATCTCAGCTTTTCGTTAGACAACTGATTTGGGCAATCTTTGTTTATTACATGTTGGAGAAGTTGCGAAAATCACATGTAAGCCAGAATATGCTTACGGAAGTGGAGGGTCTCCTCCCGACATCCCACCTAAGTATGTTATGTTCCTCACTTGTTCAAAGGACAGAGAGATTTTATGTTTTTAATGCGTTTGTAATTGACATGCAGTGCAACTTTGATATTCGAAGTGGAATTGGTTGCTTGTAGACCGAGGAAGTGTTCCCGAGGACAGAGCCAGGCTTGAGTAAGCATTGTGACACCATCTGGCATCTGGACCTCACCACCTTTTGCTTTATGAGTATGGTTTTATGGTTGCAGAGATCTGAAGAAGCAGAGAGAGATGGCTGCGGCTGCTAAAGAGGATGATAAGAAGAAGAGAGAAGAAGCAAAAGCTGCTGCAGCTGCTATGATTCAAGCTAAGCTAGATGCTAAGAAAGGTCAAGGTATAAAAGGTAAAGGCAAATCTAAAATAAGCAATAAACCAAGAGGACCAAAGTTATTGTAAACTCTTAAAGATTATATACCATTTCATGATTTTAGCTTGAATGTTAAATGGCTAGTCATCAACTATCATAATGGCGATTTCATGTTTTGTTTTGGGTCTAAAATCTTGCTGATTTTGATTCCCACACATTTAAGAGCATAACAAGTGTCCAAAACCAAAATTTGAAACCATGTCGGACGCATCATCATCAATCCCATCTTGTTATTGCCATCATGAATAAGCTCTAAATTTACAGAAAAGACATGTTCTTTGCCGTCTAAGCCATGGATCGATACAGCCTGCATGAAAGCAAACATACATTTATAAAATGCATCCGTACAGCCTGCACTTTATACTCTCTCAATACATGAGTCGCGAGAGACTATAAGATGCATTGGATGAATTTAGATTTAGGCAAGTGTAAATATGGAAGCCTGATGCAAGCAAGGTAGAGTGCAAACAACTTCCCCTACGGTCACTTGTTCGAGTCAAACACTACATGTGAGCTCGTCTTCTGGTCCTTTTTTTTACTCACACTGACATAATCTTGTTTCTTCTGCTTTGAACAAGAGGAAAACACCTTTAAAAAAACTTTAAGACTTTTGATAGAGTTTCGATATGGATTTGTATACAAACACACTCTCAAACTCAATCCCTTCGTATATATGAATCAATAACAATGTCTCAAAGAATTACACTCTTGGATTCAGTGAACTACGCTGGCCTAACCCAGTCGTAAGCTTCTCAAGTCGTTAGACTCACTAAATCCCAAAAGCCCTTGTCTACAACAACTTTCCAGTTTATATATGAAATGTAAAAGCTAGAAAACTCTAACTGAAATAGAGGATTTCTTTATTCACAGTCTCTGCCCTCCACGTCATCCTTCTTGTGCTTCATTTGCCTCTGTTCCGCTCTTTCTCTCCTTACTCTTACGAACATACACTCTATCAAGCTTATCAATACCCCCTTCTTTAACACTCAGCTTGCCCTCAAGCTGATAAGCTAGAAACTGCTCGCGAAACTCCTTTACTCCCACCCATGTCGCTTCAGAATGAGGCAGACCCTTCCAATGTACTAAGAGTTCCAAATGGCCAAAACGGTTGTAACGAGTCTCAACCACCTCCTCAGGCTCAATGACAATATCTCCCACAGCGTCACTTAACTCCGGCAATGGTAAAACCAACTGATGATTTCCGATAACCTTCTTTAGTTGAGAAACATGGAAGACTGGGTGAATCTTTGAGTAGGTTGGTAACTGCAAGCGGTATGCAGCTTTGCCAATCCTTTCTTCCACCTTATAAGGTCCAAAATATTTAGCTGAGAGTTTCTGACATACTCGACGTGCTACTGATTGCTGTCGATACGGCCGTAGTTTAAGATAAACCATTGACCCAACTTCAAATTCAACATCTCTTCGGTGTTTATCTGCGTTATTCTTCATCAGTTGTTGAGCATGAATAAAATGCCGCTTAACCTCAGATAAAACCGCATCTCGTTCAACTAACTGTGATTCCAGATCCGCATTCATTGTAGACCCATGTTCATACCGCAGCAACGCCGGCGGATCCCTTCCATAAACCACACGAAATGGAGTCATATGCAAGGACGTGTGATATGAGGTGTTATACCACAGTTCAGACCAGCTCAAGAATTTAGACCAAGTTCGTGGATGACTCGAGGCAAAACAACGAAGATATGTTTCCAAACATCGGTTAAGAACCTCCGTTTGTCCATCCGTTTGTGGGTGAAACGACGTACTGAACTTGAGCTTTGTGTCAGCAAGACGAAAGAGTTCCCTCCAAAATGAACTGAGAAACACTTTGTCTCTATCGGAAACAATTGACTTAGGAAAACCATGAAGCCGAAATATCTCCCCGACAAACTTCTTCGCAACATCAACGGCTTGAAAAGGATGTTTGAGTGTTAGGAAATGACCATACTTACTCAAACGATCCACCACCACGAGAATTACATTACTTCCATTCGACATGGGCAACTCAATGAAATCCATGGACAAGTCTTCCCATATTTGCGTCGGTATAGGTAAAGGTTGAAGTAAGCCTGCTGATGATAGCGTGGAATACTTGTGGGTTTGACATACTTGACATGAAGCCACATACTGCTGAACTGATCTGAACAATCCATCCCAATGAAACCACAACTGAATCCGTTTAACAGTCTTCAAAATTCCAGAATGACCGCCAACCATACTATCATGACACTCCGCCAAAATCAATGGAATAAAGCGCGAATCTGCTGGTATAACTAAGCGTCCCTTATACCACAACTTGTCATCATTCACTGTGAACCCTCCTCGAGTAAGCGTCCCCTCCTTATATTGCCGAATCATATCCTGAATACTGTTGTCATAAGCAATTTCCTCATATAACTCTGTTAACTGCAGTGATGTCGGGATAATAATAGCAAAAATTGATTGTTCTGAAGACCCCGCTGTCGAATGCACCACCCTAGATAACCCATCAGCTGCGGTATTTTCGACCCCTGGTTTGTAGATTATGTCAAACTCGTAGCCCAACAGTTTGACTAACCACTTTTGATACTCCATACTCACTTTGCGTTGTTCCAGCAAGTACTTGAGACTCCTCTGATCCGTATGCACTACAAATTTTCGGCCTAATAGGTAATGTTTCCATTTTCTAATAGCCATGACCCCAACCATCAACTCCCTCTCATATATTGGCTTAAGTTGTTCCCGTGCCGACAATCCATGACTAAAATAAGCCACTGGACGTTTATCCTGCATTAACACCGCTCCAACACCATAGCCTGAAGCATTTGTCTCCACTACAAATTGCTTTGTAAAGTCTGGTAAAGCCAATACCGGGGCTACCAGCATTGCTGCTTTCAGTTGATCGAAAACTGCGTGAGTATTCGGTGTCCATTCAAACTGATCCTTCTTCAACAGGTCTGTTAACGGTTGAGCTAAACTGCCATACCCTTTTATGAACCGTCTATAGTACCCAGTTAGGCCTAAGAACCCACAAAGCTGTTTTATGTTCTTCGGAGAAGGCTATGTCCTCATAGCTTCGGTCTTTGCTGCGTCTGTCGCTACTCCTTGAGATGATATAACGTGACCCAAATACTCTACACTCCTCTGACCGAATACACACTTCTTCTTGTTTGCATATAAAGAATAGTGATTCAAGAGGTCGAATGGCAACTCCAGGTGTTTTAAATGAGACTGAATGCTGGTACTATAGACTAAGATGTCATCAAAGAAAACCAGGATGAACTTGCTCAAGTAGGGTCTGAAAATTTCATTCATCAAAGCTTGGAACGTTGCTGGAGCATTAGTTAAGCCAAAAGGCATAACTAAAAACTCGTAGTGTCCATCATGAGTTCGAAATGCTGTCTTCTCAATATCGGCAGGTTGCATTCGAATCTGATGGTAACCCGATGTTAAGTCCAACTTAGAAAACACCATAGCTCCGTGTAGTTGATCAAGTAGCTGATCAATCATTGGAATGGAAAACTTGTCAGCCACTGTAGCTTGGTTCAACGCTCGATAATCAACACAAAAGCGCCAAGATTTATCCTTCTTCCTTACTAATAAAACTGGGCTTGAATAAGGACTCCTGCTGGCTAGTATAATCCCCTTACTGAGCATTTCTTGAACCAGTACTGACATAGCTTCCTGATGAGCTTGTGGATATCGGTAAGGTCGAACACTCACTGGTGTTGTCCCTTGCTTCAGAATAATTTGATGCTCTATACCACTGTTTGGAGGTAATCCTTGTGGCATACAGAAAATTTTCTGAAACTTATCCAACAATGTTAATACCTCTTTTGGACTTATAACAGAGGATGCATTACTAGCATCATGATTGTATAACCAATGTTCACCCTCTTGCGTCGAGTCACATTGGACCGGAAAGAGTGAGTGAAAGGCATTGGCTGGAGCATGCAGATCACTTTCTCCTACTAGTGTGACTCTGTCATTACCCCACACAAAACTCCATTCCTGACTCTCCCAATCTATCTCGCAACGTCCAAGTGTGCGTAGCCACTGTACACCTAAGACCATATCGACCCCACTCAACTCCAGGGAGATACAGTCAACGGTGAAATTAAGCCCTTGTACCTCCACTTGAACATTCTTGCATACACCCAATCCTTGGACCATGATTCCTGTCCCTAGTAAAACTTGTAGCTTCGAGTTCTGTATCACGTCTAATCTTGCTTTTTTAATAAACAGTGGTGTCACAAAGTTGTGCATGGCCCCACTGTCTATTAGAATTACCATTGAACTATTCCCAACTTTGCCTCGAACTTTCATTGTTTGCGGTGAGTTGAAGCCGAAAAAAGAGTACAATGATAACTGCATCATCTGAGTTGTAGAATCTTGTTCGTCTAAACTTTCTTTGTAATTGCATTCTTCAAGGATCTCCACTTCAAATCCCTCAACCAACATCAGTACTTGTAACTCTGCGTTCCCACATACATGTCCCTTGAACCATTTTGCTTTACACTTGAAACACAGTTTCAATCGTTTAAGTTCAGCTAATTCTGCAGGAGTCAGATGTTGACGAGGTCTCACCACTTGCACTGCTTTCCCCGGTTCTGGTAGCTTTGGTCTTTCCATAATCTGATTCAAAAAGTTTGAGCTAGATTTGTTCCCTGAGCTAGACGCACGCTGATAACGATTCTCAGAGGACGACTTTTCGGCTATCAGTTGACAAAACATGCTAGATTCCATCTTCACCACAGCTGCAATATGATTCCGCAAACCTTTGGGCTCCTTGATTTTAATCACTTCCTTCATTTCTTGTTTTAGACCCGTATAAAATTTGCTTATCAAGTTTTCTTCGTCTATGCCTTTCACCAGGTTGATTAATTCTTCAAATTCACTCACATACTCTTGAATAGACCCCGTTTGTCGTAGATTACATAGCATGTTTCTTGGTTCCTCATCTTTAGACTCTGCAAATCTCTCTAGCATCCTTTGTTTAAACTGGAACCAACTGATGAATGGTTCTTCTTCCGCCTCCCAAGCATACCAATTCGAAACTGGACCAGTCAAACTCAGAGCAACTAATTCCAACTTCTGCATATTATCATACTGTGCCGCTCGAAAATACCTCTCAACTCGGGAAATCAATCCATACGGCATCGAACCATCAAAAACCGGCAATTCAATCTTTCTCAACAAGCTCTCACGACTCGCCATCATATTTTGACTATTCCGATAACCTAGCTCGTTCAATCCCGGTTCGTTCCTTGAAGAAGAAATTGGTACCTGATTGTCGATCGGCGAAGAATCCGCTACTGCCTTCCCTTTATCTCCTATAACATGCGATTCTAGTCGATTTAAGATTCAAATCACCGATGAAAGTTCCTTCTCTACCGATCCGATGCGATCGTTCATCGCGTCATTGGATTTCATTAATTGTTCCCATCCGCCTGAGATTACCTCGACCTTGTTTTGTAATTCTGCCACCGTTGAATCCACCGCTGCGATCCTATCATCTGTATCTTCCAAAATCGCCATCGTGAAGATCACCGAGCTCACGCACCAATTGATAGAGTTTCGATATGGATTTGTATACAAACACACTCTCAAACTCAATCCCTTCGTATATATGAATCAATAACAATGTCTCAAAGAATTACACTCTTGGATTCAGTGAACTACGCTGGCCTAACCCAGTCGTAAGCTCCTCAAGTCGTTAGACTCACTAAATCTCAAAATCCCTTGTCTACAACAACTTTCCAGTTTATATAAGAAATGTAAAAGCTAGAAAGACTTTAACTGAAATAGAGTGTTTCTTTATTCACAGTCTTTGCCCTCCATGTCATCCTTCTTGTGCTTCATTTGCCTCCGTTCCGCTCTTTCTCTCCTTACTCTTACGAACATACACTCTATCAAGCTTATCAACTTTGTCGCCATTTAGCAGAAAACTTTTATTGGGTTTCTTTGTGATTTTTGTATATGCTATTTTCATCTATACAGATTATGTTTCTCAGACCTCCAGGGTTAACACCAAACTGAGATAGGATATTTAAAGTGTACATGAGGTAGTATGGAAGTTGTCTACAAGAGTTGCTCGCTACAGCATCCTAACTTACTATTTTCCCTTCTTTCTAAAATAATTAGACAAAAGTGTTCAAACGTGTACAAAAATATATTTACTTTTCATCCAACACCTTGTAATGAAGAAAAAATATTTGGGGAACAAAAGTTACAGGTTTACATGTTCTATTTTGCATAACCATTCAGCCACTGTAAAGCAAATGATAATGTCAGAAAGATCAAGTGGTAGTCAACCACAAAAGTATGCTAGTTTTTTTTATCTACTTACCAGACACTTAGTTAACACAAGTGATATATTTGGTTGAAAACTTAAAGAATATGCTCTAATCGATCATTAACTCATAAATAAATATAATAATGTGAAATAACAAATATAAAGAAACATAACGATCTATCTTCTAAAATCAAGAAATATTATGCTATAAGAGTTTATTTAGTAACCAATCACTTGAAATATCATAGTTTTTAACCAATAATTAATGGGAAAAAATCAAATAAATTAAGAGACCAATACTGAAACAACATAAAATGAGTGTCCCATTATTTAGAAACAAAAGTTCTTCAAAGTCTTGATCCAAGAAGTTGACTCGCTTGATCACATTTAACGTCATTAGCAAATCCAACCTGTGCGTTTGCAATATCATAATCCATCCACACGTTTTGCTGATGAACATTCCCTATGATAAACATCTCAAAGCCCGCGAGCCCAGAGTTCCCAAACGTGAAACAATACTTCTGGTCGGATCCGGACCCTGGTACCAGATACAACAGCTTCTCACCCGACACTGTCAGCTCTGCGCCTGTGAACATCAGACTCACCGTTGGCAACTTCGAAAAATCAGGCTTGGTTGACCCGACTTGGAAACAAAGATCCATTGCCGTTTGGAACACGTAACTCGGGTCTACAGTGAGAACCGATTTGGTTTGTTCGGTAAACTCGGTTTTCAAGACTTTATAAACCGGTTCTAGCAGGAATGTGAACTGAGTTCCTGAATCCAAAATCGTCTGACCGGCTCCGGTATGGTCCGGAACAAAAGCGGAGCTAGGGATGGGTAACATTTTTGACCCGACTTGGATTCCTTCGAATTGGACCGTGTAAGCGAACCGGTTCCAATAAGGTAACCGGTCGGTTTTAGTTACCAAAGGTGAGTATTTGAGAGGTGGAAGAGAAGCTTCACCGAGAACCAAAACACCGGTTGAATCAGAACCGGAGATACAATAAGAGAATTTCGATAAACCCATTTGGTTAATAAACGATAACCGACCCCGGTTCATTCCCATTAAACCGGTTGTTGTCTCTGCGTTGTCCTCTGGTGTTGCACTAGCGCTTGAGTCCATGCACCCGAACGCCGTGGCAGGTCTCGTCGACGACCCGATTCCAAACGTCTCTTGAGCAAGAGTCCCATCCAAGGAGGAGCCATCTACGTAAGAAACAGCCACGTGGCAAAGGTTAGCCTGTTTGTCACACGTGGCGGGAGCGGGTAAGTCTTGGGTTTGGGTGGTGCAAACGGGTGAAGAACATGGTAGAGCCGTGTAAGAAGAGGACTTAGCATGGTCAAAAATGGGGGTTGATGGTGATGATTGTTTGCAGTTGAGCCACGTAAGCTCGCTTCCGGTGTCGAGGACCATCTTGATGGTCTGTGGTGGAGAACCGGCGGTGAGAGAGACGGTGAGTGTGACATCATGCGTGAAAGGAACCTTGACGGATGGAGAAGAAGAGAGATGACGTCGTTGGAGCAGTGTTGTTGAAGAAGTGTTATGGATGTTTTCGGTAGTGAGAGGAAAGATGAGTGTTTGGTTTGTAGGAAGTATTCTTGAGAAGGCAAGAGGGGAAAATATTAAAAGGCAAAATGTGATTTGGAGATGAATTGATGATGAAATCATCTTGTTAATGTATTCTATACCTCAGTATTGACTTGCAATAAGTCTTGTTCATGCATGCATCCTTTGTATTTATATGTATGTTAGTGTTTAAATGTTTTTTTTGCAAGTAAGGAAATAAAATCACAAGCATGCAAATGCATTTAAACCGTTGATAAATCAAGGAACTAGATATGTGAGGGATACTCGAAATAACTGATTGATTTTGTAGTTAAGATATAACCAATCGAAGATTGATAAGAAGGAAATAGTATAAGGAAATTGATGTGTACACATTGCCAAGACGTTGATTTAGCCAAGGTAATCAACAGTAGGTATTAAAATCTGACATTCTTTTTTTGGGTATGTGATCTGTCAAAGTTTAATATACTTAGTCCAACATTAAAAAAATATTAGTTTCAATTTAATTTATAGTTTGTATTTTAGTTATAAGTTTCTTTATTCAGTAAGATCCATATATTTCGGAAACTTGGTTTAATTGATACTAGATTTTGACCCACCCTTTTAAGGGCGGGTATATTTTTGTATATTAAAAATTATATATAACTAAAAATATTTTGATTTCTATTTTTAAAAAATTGAAAGTATATTTTGATTACTTTTACAAAAAAAAATATAAGATATTCTGATTACCATATTCTGTTGAAGTTGTTATATTTAGGTAAGATATGAAATATTATGAAGGTAGATGGATAGTTGAATAATAGGGATAATTATAAATATCTGTTTTTAATTAAATTGTATCATAAAATATGTAACACTAACAAACTTGAAACAATCCAAAAATTAAATGACAACTTTCAATAGTAGATAAATTTAGAACTCTATTTTAATAGAGTAGATGTATGTATATAGAAGTATTATTAGGGATAAAATTTGTTTAAAAAGATCAATCAATCCTCCTATATATTAATTGAAAAGTCTTAATTTGTGTTTACGTGTCTATCATTGGTGAAATCTTGAGAAAATGTTATAATTTGATTGGTCGATGATTTTTAATTTTTAATTATTTTAATTAGATCTAAAATAAAAGGTAAGTTTATAACGAATTAATATCACTTGTCAAATATTTTAAATGATATTACAAGATATAGTTTATGGTAACTAATTGTCAAAATTATAGAAAGAATAATAATGTTTGATTAATTTTTTCTTTTATTGTTTAACTATATGAATAATTAATATTATTTAATAGATATTAATATAAATAATTTCATATTGTGTTCAAAAAAAATTCATATTCATTTTCATATATATAATATCAAAATATTTTTTAATTTCTTATAATGTCCATATATGATTTAAATCAGTTATAAAAAATTTTAAAAAACTTCAAAAAATTATTTATTATGGCTTCCAAAATTATTTTATAAAAGTTTTAAATTATTTATAATAGCACATAAAAATAAGAAATCCTCCTATATATTAATTGAGAACTCAATTTAGTGATTTTTGCTTACGTGTCAATCATTGGTGAAGTCTTGAGAAAATATTATAATTTAATTGGTCAATGAATTTTAATTTTAAATTATTTTAATTATATCTAAAATAAAAGGTAAGTTTATAAAAAATTAATATCACTTGCCAAATATTTTAAATGATATTAGAAACTATTGTTTATGGTAACTAATTGTCAAAATTATAGAAAGACTAATAATGTTTCATTAATTTTTGGGCTTTTTGCAAATTTGACTCAAAACTCAAAGTCAAACACAAAACTAACATCTCCCTTTTTTTGTCATTTCTTTTGTCCAATTCACCCCATATGTTCACATTATTTACGAAAATGCCATTGATTTTTTTCTTGTTTTTTTTCTGAAAATGGCATTTTTACTCTCTCAACCTCATCATCTTCAAATATTTACAAGATTGCCATTGCCATCAATACCACAACCACCATGAACAACCAATTTGAAGCTTTTAATGCACCTAAAATTGATTGACACTACCTAAAATTGATTGACACTAATTGTTATAAACAAAAAACAATATCTCTTCAACTTTGTCTCCATATTCATCCAAAAAACTCAAGCTTTTGATTCTAAAATTTTTATGCTTGGTAGAGCCATTCAAGCATACTATTCTTCGTGGAATACTTTTGTTTGAGGTTTTGGGTGGGTTGAGAAGACTATGTGTGATTAGGAAGTCATTTCACTAGTTAAAGGTATGAAATTGAAATTTTTTTCAGATTTGTTCGCATCGACGACTTACCCGTAAGTCGTCTGGCTGAAGAAGACTTACAGGTAAGTCTTCTAAGCAAACGGACGACATACTTATAATCGTCCAGATTTGTTTGTTAAGAAAAATATTCTAGACGACTTACAACTAAGTCGTCTAGAATAAACGGGGTAGTTTTGCATTTGACCGTATTGTGTCAGATCTTTGACTTTTTCTAGACGACTTACTAGTAAGTCGTCTCTAGGAAATCAAAAATTCAAATATTTTATTAAAGCTAGACGACTTACCTGTAAGTCTTCTCAGGTTACTTTTGCAATTGGAAAATAAAACTTAAATATTTAACTTTTCCGAGACGACATACTTGTAAGTCGTCTAGGTAGAAGACCTACCTGAAAGTCGTCCAAGATAAGCGAAGTCGTCCAGATTTTTTTCCGAGATTCTGGTCAAACCTTGCTTATCTCGGACGACTTTCAAATAAGTCCTCTACCTAGGCGACTTTAAATTAAGTCGTCTGGGAAAAGTTAAATATTTAAGTTTTATTTTCGAATTACAAAATAACCTGAGAAGACTTACAAGTAAGTCGTCTAGCTTTAATAAAATATTGAAATATTTGATTTCTCAGAGACGACTTACTGGTAAGTCGTCTAGGAAAAGTCAAATATCTGACACAATTCGGTCAAATGCAAAACTAACCCGTTTATCCAGGATGACTTACATGTAAGTCGTCTAGAATTTTTTTCTTAACAAAAAAATCTGGATGACTTATAAGTAAGTCGTCTCATTTTAAAGTCAATTGCAAAAATGACATGTTTGGACGACTTACCATAAGTCGTCTGTGTCTTCCAGACGACTTAACCGTCAGTCGTCTGCGTCAATGTTTAGTGAACTTTCATTTTCTCTATGTTTACCAATGTGTTTTATTTTGATTTTTTGCAGATGTTGCGTAAGTTACATGCAGTGTATGGAGAATGGTTTTTGAAAGATTCTGATGAGAAGCCTCTCGTGATAGTCTCCGACCGGCATGCAGCCATTAAAAGTGCGT
The DNA here is from genome assembly GCA_905132765.1 of Moricandia arvensis. NCBI lineage: Eukaryota > Viridiplantae > Streptophyta > Magnoliopsida > Brassicales > Brassicaceae > Moricandia > Moricandia arvensis. Next base: position 26,369 of record CAJHQP010003751.1, on the reverse strand, counting down.
GTGACAAGGTGTTTCCCTGGGCAACCCGAAGAATATGTTATTATCACCTTCCAGATAACATTGTCAAAAAGTATAAAGGGAAACATCTCTTGTACTTGGTGAAAGGTGCTGCTCATGCCCATACGGTTTCAGATTTTGACCGGTACATGGCTGAGATACGGAGTGCAAACCCGGATCTTGCAACGTATTTGTAGGATGCCGATGTCACCTTATGGTCAAGGGTTTATTGTTAGGGGGACAAGTACAACATAAAAACAAGCAACATCGCAGAATCTATTAATTCTGCACTGAAGCGAGCTAGAGGATTTCCTATTCAGTTCCTATTGAGTACATAAGGGAGAAGCTAGGAAAGTGGTTTTGGAAAAGGAGAGATGATGTTTTGAGACTCCCAAGTCACCATAGTCATGGTGTTGAATACTTGCTTGTTGTTCGATCGGAGATAGCGGATACGATGAGGGTTCAACCAATTGATGGATGGCGATTCTTTGTGAAAGGTGGCAAAATGGACTGTGTGGTTGATTTGGAACATGGAAAGTGTGATTGTGGTGTTTATGCAGTGGAGAAAATACCTTGCTCTCATGCTATAGCTGCTGGAATACATGCTGGTTTGCATATCTCCACACTTTTAAGTCCAGTGTACTCAAAGGATTATTTGTTTTCATGATACTCATAAAATATATATCCTTGTGTTGGACAACAAGTGGAGGAACGCACATGCTTGCCTCCGAAGGTAAAACGTGGTTCGGGAAGACATAAGAAATCAAGATGGCAATCCTGGTTGGAGCTATCCAGGATGAGATGACGCAAACTCAGGAAACAACACAGGGTTTACAGATGCTCAAATTGCAATGAAACTGGTCATACAAAACCACAATGTAAGGAAAAACTAGACGACTAACGTGAAGGTCGTCCAGAAGACCTTCAAGTAAGTCGTCCAGAGGTTATTCCTCCAGAAGACCTTCAAGTAAGTCGTCCAGAAGGTTAGTCCTCCAGAAGACCTTCAAGTGAGTCGTCCAGAAGACCTTAAAGTTAGTCGTGTTGTGTTTATTCCTCCAGAAGACCTTCAAGTAAGTCGTCCAGAGGGTTAGTCCTCCAGAAGACCTTCAAGTGAGTCGTCCAGAAGACCTTAAAGTTAGTCGTGTTGCGTTTATTCTTCCACAAGACCTTCAAGTAAGTCGTCTAATTGTCATGTATTAAGAATTTGTGTTTAGTCTATGTATTCAGTTAGGTCGTCCAGTATTCTGTTAGGTCGTCCAATATAATGTTAAGTCGTCTAATTGTCATGTATTAAGAATTTGTGTTTAGTATATGTATTCAGTTAGGTAGTCCAGTATTCTGTTAGGTCGTCCAATATAATGTTAAGTCGTCTAATTACATTAAAGTACACACAAATCCTAATCTATCATAAATTACAATTTCAAGTACAAATCCTAGTACAAACCTAATACAAATCAAGTTCAAGTACACACAAATCCTAATCTATCATACATCATATGTTCCAACGTTTGCAGCAAGGTCATTGTTTTCTTTCTCATGCTGGTCAGGAAGCTCTTTAAATATATCAATCGCCATCTTATCCCTCATAGTCTTCGCGTTGGGCTTAGCAAAGTCTTTTTGGTTAAATGGCATCCCAAGAGCATGACATTCAATGTACCTCAGAGTATACACGCCACAATCACCAGCTCTGGCCTGAGGGATATCAGTTGGTCTCTCATACGTGAATGGCTCCATTGTTAACTGGTCACGTTGATCAATGGTAGCGCACTCAAAAAACAAATAAGGGAGCATCTGGAGAAAAGGCTCCATTATCACATCCTGTTCTGGAGGGGAGATATGTGAACGAATGCTGTCCCAGACGACTATGTGTCTCTTAGGGATCGATATCCACATAGCAATCCAATGAGTGTCGTTGTGGTTCACTGGCAAATAGATATCATCAACATCCATCCCCCAAACCTTGTCCGTCGGGAAAAATGATGGTAACTGGCATGCATAATATGCCCACGCCCCACCAGGGAGTCTTCTTCCTAAACCATAGGCATCGAGCTTCGAATCCTTAAAATCCTGGTAGTTGAATCTCCATTGTTGAGAAAAGAGATGATCAAGGAAGCATATTCTCTTGCTCCTGAAAAGGTGTAGCGTCTCCTGGTGCCTCTTCCTCAAAATATTGATCCAAGCATCCATATGCTGCATATAAAATAATACAAGTCAGAAGATATCAGACGACTTACTATAAGTCGTCTGGTAAGTCTTCTACGAAGATGGAATATCCATCTTCCCCTAATGTATGTAACCTTCGGGGGAGTTTTGGAATATCCATTTTTTTGCGGGGGGCCTTCCCCTAATGTATATAACCTTCGGGGGAGTTTTGGAATATCCATTTTTTGTCTACAAAACAATGAAAGACAACCATCTCAAACACACAACCATCCAGTATAACATTTTAATTATAAGTCTGGAAGACTTTCCAGACGACTTATAATTAAGTCGTCTGGAAAGTCTTTCAGCTGAAGACTTGTAATTAAGTCGTCTAGAAGACTTTATAGACGACTTAATTATAAGTCTTCCAAGACTTCCAGTAGACATTTTTAGAGCATACCTGAAAATTCGGAGAAGCCATAGTCGCCTTCGACACAACGGTTATAAATCTGCCAAAATAGACAGCCAAAAAAAATGCGGTGAGAACGGTTGTGAGAACGGTGGTGAGAACGGTGGTGAGAACGGTGGTGAGAACGGTGGTGAGAATGATGGACTTAAGAGACAACGTTTTAACTTACCTCGCTAGGGTTTACAGACACGCCTCTGACAGAAACCCCGCTAGGGTTTACAGACAAACGCCGCTAGGGTTTACAGACAAACAGCGCTAGGGTTTGAAATAGAGGAAGCGGCGGTGAGAAAGGTGGTGAGAACGACGGTGATAACGGCGGTGAGAACGGTGGTGAGAATGATGGATTAGAGAATCGTCGGAAATCGCCTCGAAATCGCCTCTTCGAGAGAAATGGCGTTTGGGTTTCTGAATTACGCGAAAAAGTAAACAAAAAAAAATCTTATATGCCCGGTAAATAATCCGGTTAGTTTTAAAAGCACATTGGTAAAATGGTAAAATTAAAGGTTCGGTCCGGTTTAACCGTTCATCAGACGACTTACTAGTAAGTCGTCTACCGTAAATATATTCACCAAACGACTTACTAGTAAGTCGCCCCAGACCCTAAACCCTAAACTATAAACTAAATTGACTAAATTAATTAACTAACCACGTTATAAAATCAAATTATACTTAAATAGTGTTAACTATATATAAAAATAAACACACCTATGTCAATTTTAAATTTTTCAAAAAAATATTTATGTTTTCCAAAATCTAACTAAGAACATATACAATACTACAACATATGTTGACAAAACCTAAATCAAAGAATATCATGACTCACTACTTTCACTCATCTATGTTGAAAATAATTAACTTTTTTATATCTTAATTTATATCTCTTTAAACATACGTTAATTACATGATTTCAATTTTTTACTTATCAAACATTTTTTTACAAAATTTTTAAATTATTTTTAAGAAATACTATACTAAACGACTTACAAGTAAGTCGTCCAGACGACTTATAATTAAGTCATCTACACATAAGACTTACGGGGGTTAGAAACAAAAACAAAAATCGATTTTTTTGTTTGTTCACAAGGGGCTGGTTGTAATTTCAATAGCCTTTAAGGTTAATTTTGCATTTAATTCAAGTTTGGGTTTACTTTTGCAATTCAAATCAAGTTTTGGGTCAGTTTTGGCAAAAAACCCTTATTTTTTTTTTATATTTTTAAACTACAAGAATAATGAATATTATTTTAATACATATTAATATAAATAATTTTATACTGTGTTTAAAAAAATTCATATTCATTTTCATATAATATCACAATAATTTTTAATTTCTTATAAAATCCATTTATGATTTATAAATCATTTATAAAGTTTTCTAAATTCAAAAAAATCTTTATTATGGCTTCCAAAATTATTTTATAAAAGTTTTAAATTGTTTATAAGATCACATAAAATAGAAATTATATATTAAATGAGAATTTACTTAAGTGCCTTTTTCTTAAGTGTCGATTATTGGTGAAGTCTTAAGAAAATTATTATAATTTTTTTGGTCGATGATTTTTAATTTTATTTGAATTAAATCTAAAAATAAAAAGTAAAACTAGAAATAATTCTCAAGAAAATAGTAATAATTTTTAAATAATTCTCTTATAGTTATAAACTACATAATATAATGAACGAAATTATTTATAGATAAATCACTGTAATAATTCTACATTTTACATAAAGAAATATATTCATATATAAGTATATCTTAACTATTACTGTCTTATTAGTTCATATATGTTCTAGAAATCATTTATAATTTGTTTTTAAGAATTTAAAAATTATTTAGTATAGTTTCTAAAATCATTTTATCAGAAATATATAAGAGCATATAAATCATTTATATGAGAAAATAGAAAATTTGGAGAAAAGGAGAAATTTTCAATATAAATATTTTGTTTTAAATTCAAAAAATAAAAGTAATGTGATAATTGAATATTTATATAAATGTATGATAATTGCTATGTACAATGAAAAATATATACGTTAGTCGTTTAATATATAAAGTCTGAAGATTGAATGAATTATATTCAACAGAACATGTGATGGCTTTACAATTATAAAATATTTTGAATTTAAGTCATATACACCATAATAAGGTAATTTGCGAAGGTGGAGGTAAAAAATGGCTTAACTACATCTTTTTGGTATGATATTTGGACTCCATTGTGGCATCTTATTGATGTCACAGGAACTCGAGGTAGCATCGACCTTGGTATCAGACTTGATCCAACGGTGGAACATGCAGTCAAAACTCATCGCAGAAGAAGACACATGGTTGATACATTCAACATTATTGAGACTCAAATCCAGAACTTGAAGGAGAAGGGGTTGTTAAACGAAGATGATGTGAAGTTATGGCGACAAGGTGAAGGAAATTTTCAAATCAAATTTTAGCTCAAAAGAAACTTTGAATTTGGTGAGAATGGCCAATCAAAAGGTCGAATGGAGTTCTGGAATTTGGTTTTCTTTCAACACACCGAAGTCTCTTTTATGGCTTGGTTGGCTATACAAGATAGGCTCACAACAGGGGAAAAAACAGAAAATGGAACTCATCTCTACCACACTCGTGTGTCCTCTGTGATGATATCTTGGAAACGCGGGACCATCTTTTTTCCAATGTAAGTACTCGGAGGAAGTCTGGAAAGGATAAACACAAGGACTGCTCTCTACACGCTATACCAATAAGTGGAGTGACCTTCTGCAAATACTCTCGAGCCATGATGAAGCCAAACTAGACAAGTTTCTCTTCAAATATGTATTTCATGCAACCTTGTATGCTCTCTGGAGGGAACGAAACCAAGAGAAACACGGTGAAGCTCCCACCACGACGATAAAAATGATCAAACTGGTGGATAAGAGTGTTCGAAAAAGGCTGGCAATTTTCAGAGGAAAGCATGGGAATGCCTACGAGAAAGGCTTGTCGAGATGGCTTGAAACGAGATAGAGGAACTCTAGTTGTGTTTGTCAAAAAAAAATTTAGAAACAATGCAACAGCAAATTTAAAAACAATTTTTTTGGTTGAATAATTTAACGTTCTTTCAGAAAAAAAGAGATGATTGAAAAGCGATTCTAAGATGAATATTTAATTGATTAATTGTATGGTTTATGTTAATATTTACTGAGAGATAGAAATATTTGACAAAAAAATATGTATGAAAATTAAGAAGATATTAGCAATGTATGTTAAAATGTGAAGAAAAAAAGGAAATGATAAAGTGGGAAGTAAGAAGAAATTACATAATATATATTGGAGAAGTTAATGTGACAATTGCATATATAAATATTCATCATTTATTTGCATCAAATTTATGAGAACTTCGCAACTAAGAATTAATTTACATTAAAATTAAAAAAATATAATAGATAAAATAATGTGATGATTATAAAGTGTTTTAAAATATTTTTCTAGGTTTAGTAGTAATGAGTTTGTTAACTATATGATCAAAATCAAATAATATAAATATTTTACCGATTTATATTAATATTGCTAAATATCGCTAAATCACATGCTTCTAAAAAACATCATTGATATTTAAGATTTTCAAAGTATTTGGAGTTAAAAAAAATTATTTTCTAATGTTTCTAATTATTGTTCAAAACTATAGTATTACATATATATATATATATATATATATATATATATATATATATATATATACATATACATATTTATATTTATATAATATTTATATTCGCAAATTTGCGGACAACCATCTAGTTCCATTAATTTTATAAGATATAAGCGCACCCCCATCACTAAATTTATTCAACTGTATTAACTAGCTATACTTATTTATATGATCTATTCTATACCAATTTTACTAGCTGATTAACAGTAGTTATACATAATAAAATGTTGAAATATAATTTTAAAATTTCCAATTTCAGATTATTTTCTAATATCTGATATTTTATAGTAAATGATATTAATTCATTATGTCTTATTAACTTTAATTTATATCTATTATAAATTTAAACACTATTTAATATATAACTTTATTAATACAGTGGATCTTGATATGTGGATAACCAATTTTAAAGAGGCATGTATCTCCATGTAAAGAGTTCTCAATTTTCCATGAGGATCTAAAGTGTTTCATTTGAGAAACCTCATACATTTTCATATATTTAGCATACATCTTACTTTTTCCATGGTGAAATATTGTACATAACGTTACCAAAATACAGTTAAAAGAACCAAGACATAAAATCCATTATCTCCCATCGGTTTTAGTTTTACCTGCGAATGAGAATATTGACGAAGTAGTAGTCTGATTCGGTCCACTATAAAACCTAGCTGAATCCACAAAGTCTTCAAACTCACCAGCATTACCACTTCCTTCATCTAGACACATACTATCATTTGCATCTAAAAAGTCCGGAGCTGGAACAACCTCCGGCGACGGGAACTGCTTCTCGAGATACATAACCACTTGTCTCATTGTAGGTCGAACCTCAGGTGAATTATTCGAACAAAGAAGTCCTAACTTGATAACCATAACCATTTCATCTTCATCATACTCGCCGTTCAATCTCCTGTCCACAACATCTCTAATGTCACCACTTTGCCACCTTGACCAAACCCAATCAACCATCACAAGCTCTTCCGGTAACGCATTTGTCTCAATCGGTCTTCTCCCGCAAGCTACTTCTAGTAGAAGCGCACCAAACGCGTAAACATCAGTGCTTGTTGTTAACTTTCCTGATTTAGTAAGTTCTGGTGCTAAGTACCCAAACGTACCAACCACTCTTGTAGCTCCAGGGTTCGATCCATGCTCATATAACTTAGCAAGACCAAAATCTCCAACACGCCCGTTCATATCACCGTCTAACAAAACGTTTGCGGCTTTAATATCGCGGTGAATAACGGTTTGTTCCCATCCTTCATGCAAGTAGAGTAAAGCAGAAGCAACCCCTTTGATAATTTTGAAGCGTTGGTCCCAAGTCAAGATAACTTTAGGGTTTTCACCGAACAAGTACATGTCTAAGCTTCCATTAGGCATGTAGTCATAGACCAGAAGCAAATCTTGTCGTCTTCGACACCAGCCTAGCAACTGAACAAGGTTCCTATGCCTTAGGTGACCAATGCTCGAGATTTCAGACATGAACTCCCGTACACCTTGTTTTGACTCGTGAGAGATTCTCTTGACAGCTACAAACTCGTCTGAATCTGGAAGCTTTCCTTTGTATACTTTCCCGAATCCACCAGACCCGAGAAGCTCATTGTCCCCAAAACCATTGGTGGCTTTCTTCAGCTCTCTATAAGAGAATCTATGCGGACCAAAGTCAAGCTCCCACTCTTCAACTTTGTCTTCATCTTTAACCTTTTTAATACCAAACATAACTCCAACGACAATAACTGCCATGATCAAAAGAGAACACGAGAGAGATACTCCAAGGATCAAACCAGGGCTCTTCTTCTTCTTGAGTGGACGTGGAACCCTAGGGAGAGATGGTAAAGACAGGGACAAAGCTTCTCCACTCATGTTAAAGTTCCAACCTAAGATGTAATGAGAGCTAGCTAGCAAACCGGTAGAACCAGAGAATCCAACATACATTTCATCTCCCAAAACAGAGGAGAGATCTACGTTGTAAGAGAGAAGAGACAACTTTGGTTTCTCAGACAATGGAGAAAGCTTAACATCTAACCTTTTCTTGTCTGAATCGTAATCAATCCAAGCTTGAATGACTCTACCACTGTCGAGTAAAAGGTCTTTCTTGGTTGAGTTAGGTAGAAAATAAGCAGCTGGAGTCGAAGTACTTGACTCCAAACTGTTTATATCGATTCCCACATGGTTATCGTTGATGTCCTCAAACTCCAAATCCTTGACGGTATCGAACTCCACAGCGAAGAAGTGGTTTGAGAGGTTAGCTCGGCTCGAGTTCAACAGACCTAAGTACTGGGCAGAAAGAGAGCCTTGGAGATTTGGAGTTGGAGTGATGGTGAAGGCAAGTCCATGACCTCCAAGCGTGACGTACTCTGGAACCATAGCGATTACAAAAGAGGTGGAGAAAGAAAGAGCTCGGTTTTGTCCTGTTGGTTTGAACCGGATTGGTGAGGAGTAGAAGGCGTGACCTATCACACGGCTTGTGTCTGGTGTGAGCCTGATGGCTCCAGTGTTGGCGATCTCTGTAAGTCCTGACATGGTTAGATATGGAGAGGCTTTTTTGAAGCCAATGAAAGAGAAGTCTTGAGTTAGAGATGAAGCCAAGTGTGTGAAGAACATGAGGAGTAGCCAGAGGGAGACAAAGGTCTCCATCAACAATGTTTTTTTTTTGGTTAAGTTTTAGTTTCTCTGTAAATTGTTTCCTTGGGAGAGAAGTAAAGAGCGTTATTTTTTGGGTGATGAGCTATGACTATGAGGTTATAGTTCTAAGATATGACGATTAGAAAGAGGAAGATTTGATGGTGACGATTATGAAAGCATGTGGTGCTGAGAATGATGTTGGTTATTCAGGAACATGTGATTATTTCTAGAAAGATTACAGTATTATAGTATTCAATATCTAAACAGCAAACTGAACTTACTTCATCTACAATTATACGAGGTTAGTACTATTTAATATATCGATGTTGTTAATATCAGTCGAGATCGTCGGTATTTGTTAGTTTAAGCGATTAGCAAGTATATTATGTTGTTTAACTAAATGGTGGTAGTCTAGTGTTAATTTTCTGGAGTTTGGTGTGTATTTACATTAGTCATGGTTGATGTTTTATTAGAGGATTTTGGGGGTTGATGTTTGATGATTTTTAACTGGTATTTAACGGTTTAATGAAATCTTTGGCACTATTGTTTTGTTCTTTTTAGTTTTAGTTTACTGATTGACAATTTATATGTACGTAGGTCCGAATCAATACATGCAGGGAATATTTCACCAAAATAGAACATGGAGGGAATCATTTGTTTTTAGTTTCAACATTAGGATCATTTTTAATAATCAACGTTTAAAATGTAATATATTTGTAAAATTGTCATTATGGTGATATGTCAATATGAGAGGGCTTCTCACACTTTCTATTAAAATAATTTTTTTCTCCTAGACATTGAACCGCATTAATTTAAAATCCCTTATATGAACCAACAATATCATATAATATAATTTAACTTATAAAACTTTTATATAATTTAAATAATTAAATATTTTCGCTGATTGGACATGTATTAGATTATCACGTTTGTAAATCAATGTTTAGCATATAGTTTTGTTAGTCATAACCCATGAATTTTCAGAAAGAAATATTCGAGAATAACTATTATCCCTTATATATTAATCTTGAAGCATTATAACATGTTTTGGTAGTCACGTGTCATCACTATGATGATTCGTAAAATTCTTAGAAAAATAAATTGGTAGATCTAAACATATATTATATTTTTTTATTAAACTAACTATCAAATTAATTCTTAGTGTATAAAAGAATATTCTCCATTATTTCCTTACAAAATTACATAATTACATAATATGATTAACAAATATATGACAATTAATGAATAATAAAGATTTGATAACCATCTTTGTATCCTCCATTATTTATAAAAAAAATTATGTTCTTAAAAGAAATTAAACAATCTCATTAAGCATATAATTAAAAATTTAGTTATATGCTATAGTTTAATTTTTTTTTGAACGGTTATTAATTACTAAGGCTGTTAAAAATCCACACTAGAATTTTTTTGATCAATGGTTTAACTTTTTTACTATAACAAAATAAAAATAATCATAAAATAATATAAATATAAAATCTCATTAATATATATTCGGATTAATATATATATTTCAATTTCATTAACATTAAAATATATATCATATATAAAATACATAAACACGTTAATTTAAAAATTGCATAGAATAGGAAGTCTCAATTAATAAAAATTCATATTAATAAAAATAATATTTTTGTTACAATAAATATAAAAATATTAATAAAATCATATGGGTACGAAACCTCAATTAATAAATATTCATATTAAAATATACTATATATCTATGTAAATATCATTTAATTTAAATTATATACCATATAAATAAATGATTATTTTTATTTTTACCAAAACAATTACTGTAAATAAAAAGAGGGACTTTTTTGTTTATGTGATACTCCAATTTAATTATATACGTAACAGTTACTCGATTATGAGTTATTTAATATATTTATTATTGCATAATACATAAATGAACACAAAATAAATAATAATATGTATAAATAATTTGTATACATAATTAATGTTACATAATTAACGTCGTTCTGCACAAGCGGGGATCTCAAATGTTATTTGATCAAATCATTTCAAAAATACAATTATTCATATCGAAATGAGATGGTAAATTATAACATTTGGATGATATCATTGAAGCTCATGTAAATTAAATAGATTAAAAATTACCAACAAAAATGACCCTACTCATCAACCTTATATTAACGGTCAATGACTATACGTTTGGGAAGTTATGATATGATTGTTGAACAATCAAATATAATATTTTATGATTATTAGTATATAAATTTCACACTGCGCATGCGCGCGGGTAATCACCTAGTATTTGATGGTTATGAATGTTTTCAAAAGTTATTGCATTGTTTTTATCACTGCAAAGATTTCCTTTTTTAATATCTTAAGATAAAACTAATTTTTTTTATCATAAATATAGCACACAATGGCAAAAATGACTAAAATAGATTTCATTAAAGGAAATTAAATATAATTATATCCATATGATTAACTAATTTATATTTATGGTTTAGATTTAATGGATTGAGATTTATGCTTTTTAAAAGATATAATTAAGATTAAAATTTAAAATATTAGTTTTAAAGTAATTTCAAAAAAAAAATTTTGGATATCAAAACAAAGTTCACAAAAATTCGAAAAAAATGAAACAGTTTCGAATTGAGAAAATAATTTTTGAAAAAAACAATCTTTTAATTTTTTTATTTATTTATATTTCCATATATATATAGAGAGAGTAACAGTCTAACAGTCATTTACTTCTCAAATGGGATTTTTTTAGTTTTTTGTATGCTATTTTGATCAAAAAAAACTTTTATGGTCTTTCAAAAGTATAGAAAATATTCTTACATTATATAACAAAATGTAAGAAGATATTTTTAGATTATTCTCCCTCTATTTTTAAATAATGTATATTTTAAGTTTTCACACATAGCAAAAAAATTAATACTTAACTATCAATGCATTAAGTTTTAAAAATATAACAGTTTTTCATAATTATAAAATACATAGAAAATCTAAAATATTATTCTTTTATAAAATAAAATATGATAGAACATGCATTATTTAGAAACAGAAAGAAGTATAACAAATATAAACGAAGCATAACTAATTATACGCACACATTGGAGTAACTTAAACGTATACAGCCTGGTCACGTAATAAGTAACGTGGCTTCGGCACCAGCGACAGTGTCTTGAGCAAATGCACTTAACCTGATACCAAGAAAACAACTTTATATACTTTCACAATTCGATAAATTTGATCAACTTAAATGTGATAAATTATTGTGACACGCTTTTTTATGTAGAATGAATCGTGTAAACGATTCATCCACTTGACATTGAAAATTATTGAAATGCATGCACAATTTCAGAAACGTTGTAGACAATATTCTTGGATACGCAACAAAAAGTCAATAAATCAACTAATAAAGCTATTGAAAGCAAAATGGGAGAAGTCTATATGTTCTGACGACTATCGGCTTAAAGTTAACGTCGTTCAAAACAAAAGAAATGGTTGTTGAAAATGAGACTGATTAAAAATAGTACTAATAAATAACAGATTAATAGAATAATAGAAAACGATTTACGAAGATTATGGTGATGACTGAAATGTCAGACAAATATTCAAATGATAAATAACAGAATAAATAATACTCTCTCTGTTTCTTAATAAGGGTCATTTTGACATTTTTCACACAGATTAAGAAAGTGATTGAAATGTGTGTATGTTGTTATTAATTACACTTATTTGACCAATAGTATTTGAGATAAATATAATTATTTATTAAATCAATGCAGATTGCAATTAATTTTCAGCTGAAACTAAGTATAATTTGTATTGGGATTCTAAAGTGACACTTTTTATGCAACAAAAAAAAATGTTAAAATGACACTTATTATGAAACAGAGGGAGTAGAAAATTTTCAACATTGTAAATTTAATAAGATTGGCTCAGTGAACTTCTAATTGTTTTGACCAAATCCAGAGACGAATCTTTTCTAGATTCAAAGCAAACTAAAACAGGTGGTTCTAATTTCTTAAAACTGAAAAAGAACAAACTGAACCAAAAATATTATTATCCACTCATGTTAGCAGCTTAAGAGCAGTGGGTTTTCCTTAATAAATAAGTTACGAAATTAGTTACACTAATCTTTCCAGAGTGCTGATCGACCAGAGATTCAAAATTATAGATGTAAATTTGTTTTTGATTTGCTTGTAGAGCAAGTGTTACATAAATATAAAAGGAAAATACCAATTTGATAAAGAGTTTTTAATAATAAAACCCCTGACAAACCTAAAATAAAACCTCAACTAAAAATCTAACGAATTAAACCTTCAATTTTAATTTTATTAATGTTTGTTACTCTCTGTCTAAAATACTATGTCGGAGGGTGATATTTGTTAACGGTTTATAAGTTAATGGTTTATAATCCTGAAATATTAGTTGAAGAGTTTTCTTACGATTTAAAAATAACTGAGAGCTTTTATCACTAAAACGCATTAAATATTTTAAACGCTTTATTATCATTTTTGCAATGTTTTAAATTGATTTTTAAGCTTTTAAAAATAATTTATAATTTTTTATACATTATTTTATCAATTTTATAACAGATTTAAAGAGATTCATAAATATTTTAATATTTTTACAGATAATAAATAAGGCTTCATAAAACAAGAATAATATATTTCAATGGGACAAAAGTACAACATATTAATTTAGAAATTAATGAGAAGAAAAATAACCTCTGTATTATTTTGCAGAGCAGATGGAAAGCATTACTTAAATATGAGAAATAATGAAAAGAGAAAAAGAAGATTGGTGTTATACTCTAAGCAGAAAGATTAACTTCATGAATTAATTATTGTCAACACTATTTAAAACCTAATAAAACTTAAATTGTTAAATATAACGTTGTCATTGTCAAATAATTTGTATTTGATTTTCTTTTTAACCGACTGTCTTTCTCTTTAATTTACGAAGTCAAAGAGAAAGACAATTTAAAAACAATCAAAACAAATTATTTGACATTGACGACATTGCATTTTAAAAATTAAGTTTTATTAAACTTTAAATAGTATTGACAATAATCTTCATACTTAAAAACGGCGTCAATCTTCTTTTTTTTCTTTCCATTATTTTCAACATTCTAGTCATACTTATGTGCAAAATAATGTAGAAGTTATTTTTCTTCTCATTGAAATATATTATTTTTGCTTTATAAAGTTTTATTAATCATTTTTAAAAATATTAAAATATTTATGAATCGTTATGAATCGATTATAAAATTGATAAAATAATTTATAAAATTATAAATTAGTTTTAAAACCTTATAAATCAATTTTAAATAATGTATAAATGATAATGAAGCTTTTAATACGTTTAAAAAACTTTCAACTGTGCTTGAATCGTAAGAAAACTTCTCATCTAAGTTTTCAGGATTATAAACCTTCAACTTATAAACCGTTAACAAATATCACCCTCTATCACAATATTTTACTTAGAAGTTAACGAAATTAAAATTGAAGGTTTATTTCGTAGGATTTTTAGTTTAGATTTTATTTTACGATACATGTTTAGTTGAAGGGTTTAGTTACTAAAAAGCCTTTAATAAAACCTTGACACAAAAAAAACTTGGGACCAGAACCAAACAATAACACCAAAGAAATTACCTTTGTCTAAATATCGAACACTTCTCATTACAAGATTAAACAAACACATATGTAAATAAGAAATCAAGTCTTTAAGCACATAAAACCTCGCCAATATTAACCGCCACAAAGATAGAATTCGATTGTGTGCTTAAAGATTCTAAATGAAGAATATGTGAACTCTTTAAATCGCTGACATAATCATCCATATCTACTTGTAAGCAAACCCCTCCCTTGATAACTCTCTACCCCATCACAAGCTCAATAAGAACAAAGCAATAGAGCAAAGTACACAAACTAAATTAATCGGCCTTAACAAGAATGATTCGAACAAAACTTAAAACTATTAAAAGGGCTTAAAGAACTCGAAAAAATCGATACGAAGCACACACTTACCAACACTGAGAGATGAATGATAGTACTTTCAATGTAAGAAGCCACACACCATTTCTCTTAAAGACAAGCTCTTTTTAAAACATCAAAGCTCAAAGGCAGTTCTATAATCAGTTAACCTTCATAAAAAGCTATCCGAATCAAAATAATCAGTCAGAAAGGCCAGTAATCACCACCACAAAACAATACAACTAGCTAAACGTCATCTCATTACCCGCATAAAGAAATGAAAACTTTTGAGAGCTTAATAAACAAAAGCCTAACCATTCTAATAATATCAACAGGTGGAAACTATAACCACCCCAGCTACAAGAACAAAAGCAACCATCACCCTATCTAACTATCAATATGAAGGAGGAGCACGATGCGGAGGAGCACCCCAAAACACGTCTTGTTGAGCCATTTGATGACCATTTGGCATAAAACTAGGTGTAACATTATAAATTGGCGGCGGCGGCTGCATCGACATTTCATCTCCATCATTACCACCCTTGTTGTCATCATTCTCTTCCTCCTTCTTAGCTTCTTCTACGTGTGGTTGTTGTTGCTCATCTCCAATAGGTAACCTTTCGAAACTAGCATTACAAAACGTGGCAGCGATTACAATAACTGGTCCAGATGCAATAACCGGTCCAGCAACTCCACCTCCCAGGACCTGACCCTGAGCTCCAGCTAAGTAAATGGTTAAACCAGCAGCTGCAGCCGGAGAACCAGACGTTGGAAGAAAAGCACCGCACATAGACAAGATCTCAAACTGACCACGAAGAGACACAACTCCACCAGATGCAGCAGGCTGACGCAGAGTAACATTAGTGACCAAACCGCTACCGCTCAGAACAGAAACGCCTCTCCCGCGTCTACGAGCAAACGCGTTTAAGCTTTCCGCCACGTCAGCACCCGTGGCGATCTCGAGGACATGGCTTTGCAGCGAGTTGGGGCTTTCTTTGGTGACAACAACTGGGTTCTTGGGCTTGTTCTTGGAACCAGGAGGTCTCCCTCTCGGACGTCGACCCGTAGACCCGGAACCAGATCCATGTTCGACGGCGGGTAATTCGTCCTGCTCCTCTTGGCTGTTCTTAGTTTGAGTGTTAGGGCTTCCACTGTTGTTGGTGAAGTCATGGTCCAATCTTGGGTCCGAGCGGGTCATAGTCGGGTTATTGCTGCTTCTGTGATGCAAAGACGGAGCTGATGACGTCACAGGACTCTCGCCTCCTCCTATCGCAACGTTCCCTACCCACCAAGGATTCGCCATTGATTTACTTTTTTTTTTCTTCTCTCCAGTAAAAATAAAAGAAAAACCTTTTTTTTTGTTGCGACTTTCCGACAAGAAACTATTATTACAAGACAGTGATAGAAAAATCCGAGAACCTTATCTTAAAACTCTAGATTGCATCTTTAAGCAAATCTAAACTAACATGTTGCACGAATCAGACACATAAGACATGGGACATCCGTTGTTCTCTATCGTATATTTATCTGAATTAAAAAAAGTCGGATCTATAACACCAAGAAAAATAAACCTCTAAACAAAGGTTAAAATTTATTTTCCAATTAAATAAAAAATTAGCTTTATGTAAATGATTTAAAGGAAGAACTTTAAAGTTTTGTTGTTTCTTCTAGAGAGAAAGATAGACACAACGATTGTCTAAGGGGGCAAATATTTGTACTTGAAAGTAGTAAGAACTCTCTTACAGTCTCTTTCTGTTTCGTACTTTGGAGGCGTGTGCGTACGTTAGTTAAAAGAACTTTTCGAGAGGCGTATGATAACAAATTTCGGTGGATTGCTGAATTGAGATTTTGATTAAAAGCGGTTCTCTCTCGACCAGAGCCGTCCTTTTGGACCATTGAATTTTAGGTGGTCGTGCAAAAGTTTGAGCGAGCTTCTCTAGACACGCCTTGTCTCTTCTAACACACTAGCAGCCCTGGATTGCTCACTTTTGTGGACCCGTTCAGGACTAAATTACTCCTGGCCTCAATTGTCAATTTTTAGATCCATATTTGGTAACAAGTTTTCTGGTTTGATGGTGGAAGATCAGCTGTAGAAAAGGAGAAACAAAGTTGACTTCAGCTTGTACTAGACCTATCTTAGTTTCAGCCATGTATATTTTATAAATTTAGAATCGACTTCTTATATTTAAATAATATGATGTACCGTTTCATCTAGTTGTAATTTCATGTTATAAATTTTGTAATGAAAAGCAGAATAGCAGTATCTGGTGTACGTTTTGACTTTAGAAATACTTTTTTTTTTGTACATCTTACGAGTTTAGTTGGTTTAGGCTTTGGTGACAAAAAGGTTATTGATGAATGCTTTGAAAAAATGGCAATTCTCTAAAATAAACATTTTTAAGTTTTTATCACAAGAATAATTTTCAAAAAATCATTCAAATAATTTTTTATTTTGAAATTTTGAAATTTTTAATATATATATATTTTTTTAATTCACTTTCAAAACGTTATCCATAACTTTAAACTTTATATCTAGATTAGTTAATCTTAGAGATATAATGTATATTTATATTTTTTTAATAAAATCTATTTTGATATTTTTTAAAGATTATTTTTGTGACAATTTTTTTTTAAAAAAATTATCAAGCCTATTAAAAAGTCCAAATGTGTGTAATGAGAATATAGATATATCCACATCCAAGTAAAGTCTGATATACGACCATATGGTCTATATCCAACCATAATAATAAATTAGGTCTGATGTCAAAATATTAATAATACTGAAATATTGAAATCGGTCTCACTTTAATGAAGTGAATAAGAATGCCTCCACCACCGGCCCCAGTGGCCACTAGAACAGAATGTTACATTTATATCACTACATTTAGTTAATACCAAATTCTGACTCCCTTTTAATAATTCAGAATATTTTTAAAATCTAAATCAACTAAAAAACTATTTTTGTGTATATAATAATATTATATAATTTTCTTGTTTTATTTTTATTAAATATAAGAGATATATATAAGATAATATTTAATTTTAATTATCAATCTATATTACGAGTTTTTGTGATGAATTGATAATAAACTTAAGTTTAAAAAAATTGATATAAAACTTTTATGATAAAATTTATTTATTTGAATTTTTACCAGAATTTATTATAATAATAAACCTGTAAAATAAGATTTTGTAAATTATTATAATGTGTCAATCATTTCCCACTTTATCAAATAATTGTATTAACATTATTAAAAAATATTAAAATAATAAAATCTAATATTTTATATCATCTGGTCACGAATTTTTAACCGTATTTTGAAAATACGGTTAGTAGTATAATGCTATTTTCATAATTACCTTAGTGAATTCCATGTTTGTATGAATTATCAATGATATTTTTATGTAGTATTACACATTACTAAATGTTAATCTAAAATTTTTTAAAAATTTTTTTTAATAAAGATAGTACTCACCTCTGTATGTCTACTCTATCATTTGTGTAGTTCTTACCAAAGGACCACGGGTGAAGCTACATTTGTTTTTGTGCACCAACTAATTATATTAAAATGAAAGGCTCTACTGGTACGACTACAACTAGAGATATACTCCCTATGTTCTAAAATATAAAATGTTTTGAAGAATTCTTGTATTCTTAAATATAAGATGTTTTCATATTTTTAAGTAATTTTAACTTTATCAAAAACTGTTTAACCAATCAAATTTAATAATTTTATTTTGTAATTAGTTAATTAGCTTTTCATTTATAATTTAATAATATATTTTAAATAAAAAATATAATCTTTTAATAAATGTGTTTTACCTAAAACATTTTATATTGAAGAACGGAGGGAGTATTTGATAGTAAGATAAACACCAAAAACAATATAATATAATAGAAGATAGAAATATTAAAAAGAAAAACTTGATCTAAATAAAAGAATTTAGGATAAACTTCACTTGTAATCTGAAATATCCCTTTAATGAGCATGAGATAGTCAAAACTGATGTTAGTATACCCAGTGGCGGCCTTGAGGAGAAACATTACAATCACTAGCTTTCGGCCCTCAAAATTTTTTTGCATAAATCAGTTTTTTTAAAAAAAATTTGTCTACAAAATTTATATAAGTGGCCAATTTTTTAAAAATTGCTTGTGGTCTATTGTATCTCAGGACCGGTACTGAGTATACCCAAATGAACAAGTTTGAAAAGGGACAGAAATGTCGGTCGCTAAGCTATATTTGGCTAAGCGACTCATTAAACGAACGAGGTCTGCTATAACACTGACAATATTGACCCATAAGACTATGCAAATTTCATATATTTTGGAGAGCAAAGTTGTAACACCCCAACCGCCCACGGTTAATGGGCCATCCACACCCGCTCTCTCGGCCTATGGGTCCCGTCCCGTCCGACGACCGTGCGTTAATTTTTACAAAGCTCGAAATCATTGTTTACTGACCATGCAATCACCACCCGACCTTTCTCCGTGTTTTGGCCTCATTCGCATGGTATCGCGAAGCACTTCCCGATAGGTCACCCATCCTTTCACTACTCCAGCCCAAGCACGCTTAACTCTGGAGTTCTAAACGGATGTGTGACGGAAAAGGTAAATCAACTTTGGTGACATAGGTAGCCAAATCAATTCTCTTAAGCCTTTTCACATATCACAACTCGTGATGTTACAATTCACCCCCTCTCAAAGAACGCAACGTCCTTGTTGCGCCTCACGACAGGTTTCAAGACGCCTCTCGGGTCAGAACCGAGATGGCTAACCAGCTCTGATACCACTTGTAACGCCCCAACCGCCCACGACTAATGGGCCACCCGTACCCGCTCTCTCGGCCCATGGGCCTCATCCCGTCCGACGACCGTGCGTTCATTTTTACAAGGCTCGAAATCATTGTTTACTGACCCTGCAATCACCACCCGACCTTTCTCCGTGTTTTGACCTCACTCGCACGGTATCGCGAATCACTTCCCGATAGGTCACACATCCTTTCACTATTCCAGCCCAAACACGCTTAACTCTGGAGTTTTAAACGGATGTGTGACGGAAAAGGTAAGTCAACTTTGGTGACATAGGTAGCCAAATCAATTCTCTTAATCTTTTTCACATATCACAACTCGGGATGTTACAAAAGTATTCAATGAGTTAGGTGGTAAAACATTAGATGTTCTTTTCATTTGCAGTTCCATCAATGTATTTAATGCTGAAAGATACGATATAGATGAAACTTTCGGAAGGGATTGTCGGAGGGAGTCGTAGTAATGAAGCCTTAGATGCCTGAACTTGGACGTAACCTCCAGTTGTAATAGCACCATGGCTGGATCATAGACTAAACAAGGATGATGCACACTTACCATTAAGAAAGAGACTAAAGTCCATATCATCAAAAAAGGCCATGCCCAAATGTGCACGTGCACTATTTTTAATGTTTTGAACCCACTAATTTTAACTAAAATTATGATAATTTCAAATTTTTTTGACTAAACCATTTGTTTTGACTAAAAAGTTTTGTTTCAAGTTTTGTTTCAAGTTTTGTAGAAAGTTTTAGATTCAAGTTCTCTTTTTTTTTACGAAATGTGATTTCATCACCCTTGCCATTAGGAGAAATTTGAAGTCACCAGGATTTAGTGTTACAATTGTTCAAACTTTAGATACTTTATTTCTTCTATGGGCTGTTTAGATTATTGTTGTGCTAATTTCACTTTTTTTTTTAATTATACATGGATATCTTGGCATTCACTGAATTAAATTCAGACTAACCAATAATCTATGTTTTCTGTCCACACATTGTTTTTTTTGTTCATGACGATGCTGAAATTTTAATTCTACAGTGGATTTACCATATTGAGCTTTTATCCTCAAGTTAATCACTACTGAGTCATAAACACCAGTTTCTATAGAGTCACACAAATTATTACATCATTCCTCAAAAAGGAAACAGTTTTTCGGAGAACCCAAATACTAAACAAAAGATTTCTGCACCATGTGTAGCAAATACAACTATAGCCCATTAAGTAAGGTATGCAAAGCCCAAAGTGATGACCAAATTGGATCACTGTGGAGTTATCAAAACCCTAATATTGTCTTTGATAAGGTTTCACTTTTGCCTCGTTTAAGGAGGTTTACGTAAGCAAAGTTCGTAGCTTTCATCTTCCTCATGGCTACTCGTAAGTTTTCATGCAGAGCCCTCTACTTAATTGTGTGTTACCCTATTTGTTATCTCTTTCTAAATGGCGTTAATAGGGGTGATATGGTAGGTCTTGAGTTTGAGAACAACTGTGAAGTTGGTGTATTTTCAAAACTCACTAATGCTTATTGCTTAGTTGCTATAGGAGGCTCTGAGAACTTCTACAGGTATCCTTTGTTTTTTTTTTATTCTTATATAGTTTTTGCATCAGTTTTGTAATTTGTTGGTGTTTTATGTTTGAATAGTGCATATGAGTCGGAGTTAGCTGGTGTTATCCCTATTGTTAAGACCTCTATTGGAGGACGAACTATTGGTCGTCTTTGTGCTAGTTAGCTTTGTCACAACCTTTATTATAATCTCTTACTTTTTATAAACTTCTTGTTTTTTTTTTCCTTTCTTTGTATAAAGGAAACAAGAATGGGCTTCTTCTGCCTCATACAACTACTGACCAAGGTAAAATCTTGTTAATAGCTCTTGAGATTCCTGGTAAAGCATGCATGACCCTGTTGACACATATATATATATATATATATATATTATGTTGAGATAGTATAGTTTTTGCTGAATATCTTTTATGCAACTTGGCAGAAGCATTTTCACTGCCTATCTCTGTTTAAACTGATTGGAGTTTATGAGTGGCTTTTGTTCTTTTGATTAATATTATAATTATTGGATCTGTGGTCTCTATAGTATGGTTGCAAATTTTACTTATGGTTTTACAGAGCTTCAACACTTGAGGAACAGTTTACCTGATAAAGTTGTGGTCCAGAGAATAGAGGAACGCCTGTCTGCTCTTGGAAATTGCATTGCCTGCAATGACCATGTTGCTCTTGCTCACACCAATCTTGCAAAGGTAAAGATAATGCCCTGCTAATATTCTTTTATGAAACTTATTGGCGTAGCATCTCCAAATGAGTGTCAAGAAATGACGAAACACTAGTTACCGCATGTGTTTTGGATAATCTTGTTTGTATATGTTAAAGCACTCATTGTCACCTGGTTCTTTTTGTATTGTTGACAGGAAACTGAGGAAATCATAGCAGATGTTCTTGGTGTTGAAGTTTTCCGACAAACAATTGCAGGCAACGGTCTTGTGGGAAGTTACTGTGCCTTGTCCAACAGAGGTGGAATTGTAAGAGAATACAAAGCATATCATCCCCTTTTAGCATTTTTCTCTTACTAAAAAATTGTATTGACAAGTATCTTGTCTCAAAACAGGTCCATCCTCACACACCAGTGGAAGATTTGAACGAACTATCAACACTGCTTCAAGTCCCTCTCGTTGCAGGAACCGTGAACCGTGGTAGTGATGTTATAGCTGCGGGTATGACCGTCAATGACTGGACTGCTTTCTGCGGTTCAGACACAACCGCAACAGAGCTCTTTGTTATAGACAGTGTCTTCAAACTAAGGAAAGCCCAGCCTAGCTATATTGTCGATGAGATGAGCAAGTCTTTGATTGATACCTATGTTTAAATTTTTGTTTTGCTTTGTTTAAATGACACACAGAATCAACATCCCCAAGTGTCAATGTTAGAAACTTTCAATATCTCTTCACTATTGCAAGAATTAACTCTTTTTTTTTTCATTGTGCCCTAGTATTGCCATTAGCCTTTCTGCAGATTATACGTCGATCTCAAATTTTACATTTGTGCTGTTTAATTTGTCACATATCATTCTTTTAAACTCCTAGCCTTATATGTCTGTTTGTATTTCTTTTCTCAAGGCCCCATGATTCTCCTGTCATGGTTAGCCTAGCTTGTGGAAGTCTTTCAGGAATAGCATCTTCAACAGGTGAGGTTGTTTCTGCTATATTATTTGACCATTATCTTTCTTGATCACCATGTAACTTACTGTTTGATTTTACTTTGTTACTTTTTCGATGCTTTTCTCTTAAATGCTGGTTATATCAGCTTAGCATCAATTCCATATTGCTGAAAAGCATCACATCAATATTCTTAACTCAAAATCTCTGGCTAATATTCTTTAGATGCATAATAGCTGGAAATGGTGCATTTTAACTTCCAACATGGCCACAGAGCACTCTTTACTGTTTCTGCATGCATTATTCTGTCTCTAGTTTGATTTCTCTCTTCAAGCATCTAACTGAGTTTAATGTGAGGAGTTTACTTCTTTAGACATGGCTTCTCATTTAGTCTCACATTTGTAAATCAAACACCTATTGTTCACGTCTGGTTTTGGTGTTTATCCTAATGAAACCATATCTCATGTTTGCATTCCTAAGCATTAAAACCTTCATAGGATTGATGCATTGTGTTAAAATGTATTTGAACGCATTATGTTTCATCTTCTGATGTAAAAACAAAAAAAACCGCAGCTACGTTTCCACTGGATCCAGTGAGAAGAAGGAAACAACTAAAAGGTGTACGGGGGCGAGCGATTGTGTACAAAACGGGTTTGTTGGGCACATTGAAACGGATTGGTAAGACAGAAGGAGTGAGAGATTTGTATAGAGGAATACTTCCAGAGTACTACAAAGTGGTGCCTGGTGTTGGTATTTTTTGCTTCATGACCTATGAGTCACTCAAGCTTTACTTCTTGGATCTTTCCTCACAGCTATAACAGTTTTAGGATATATATTCTTACGTCTATTTATGATGAAAACTGTTAAGCCAAAAAGCAGGGATGGATGATAATATACGAAAATGTAGTAGAATTATATATGTATTTTTTGGGTTATATCCAGTGATTTAGATTAATAGAAACTAACAGTGTACAGTCCTAGTTAATGGCCACATGACTGGTAAAAATTTTTTTCTTGCAAACGGTATGTTAGGGAACTAAAATATATGAGTTGATCTTGTTGTTAAGCAACTCTAATATCCCAGTGGAAAATATACATTATTATTTATTAGTACTGGTTGATACTTGAGGGCTTCCCACATCGGACAGTAGAGAATGTTTGGTATTAGAGATCTTAGTATAGATAAAGAGATCTCTTGCCACTTACAACTCACGCAGCCATGTGGTGAGCACAAAGCGAACTATTCTTTCGCCTTTTACTAAAGAATACCGTGTGCTCTCCGCTCTAAGTGGCATACGCCTATTTTTGGAGGGTTACTACCTTTTTGGTGGTCCCAACATTGCTCCTAGTTGTAATCTTTGTTTATCTTAGGAACATTGTTGAGTGCGACATACTAAGCTCCTCGTAATTGCTTGTGGTACATTTTGTAGCCGGTTGTTGGGTTGGATTCACAGCTACTTCTGCCACTTATCCACTCTTTTCTTAGAACTCGTCTAGCTGCACAAGGTGGAGTTCCTTTTTCTTTCCAAACATAGTATTTGGTATTATTATTGTTAGACCTTGCATTTTCATGATTGAAGCATTGTTACATTAACTGGTTACTTCATGGGTCTTTTCTCACAGCTATAACAGTTTTATACTTTAGATTCTTGGGTCTATTTTTGGTGAAATGATGTAAACGAAAAAGCGGGTATGGATGATTATATACCAAAATATAGTAGATTTATAAATATATTTTTGGTTATATCCAGTGATTTAGATTATACGAAACTAACATTGTACAGATAGTCGTACAGTCCTAGTTATCATCAACAAAACATGGCTGTTTGGTGTGTTATTTTCTTGCAAACGGTATGTTAGGGATGCAAAGTTGTATATGAGTTGATCTTGTTGTTAAGCAGCTCTAATATCTCAGTGGAATGTTGTGAACATTAATGGCCTTGAGACTGTGAGAGTTTCCCACATCGGATAGAAGAGAATGTTTTGTATAAGAGATCTTAGTATAAATAAAGACTCCCTTCCCACTCAAAACTCACGCAGCCATGTGGTGAGCACAAAGCGAACTAAATGGCATACACTTATTTTTGGAGGGTTACTACCTTTTGGTGGTCCCAACATTACTCCTAGTCTTAAAACTTTGTTTGTCTTAAAATCGTTGTTTACTGCTACTATCTAAACGTCTTCGAAATTGCTTGTTGACATTTTGTAGTCGGTGGTTTAGTAGGATTCACAGCTGCTTCTGCCGCTTATCCATTTGATATTTTTTAGAACTCTTCTAGATGAACATGATGGACCTTGATATGATTATTTTTAGACCTTGCATTTTAAGTTTATATGATGACAAGCATTGTTAGATTAGCTGGTCATTTACATTCTTGTTAACATCTATAAATAAAGAACCAGTATGTATGTTAACTTCAATCAAACAACCCATTCCACACAATTTACATAGCAATGGCTTTCTCTAATAAGCCTCATTGCATATTGATGTTTGTAATCTCATTTTTCATTTTTACTCTTTTTTCAGCGTTAGATGTCTCAGATGCTGTGGCAGAAGCACCAGGATCAGGATCAGGCGGTGACTGCTTCTTACCTCTAGCAGAAAAGCATGTCGTAATCCACAACGTTGTAAACAACAAGCAAACTCTGAATGTACATTGTAATTCCAGTGACGATGACTTGGGGTTGATCCATATCCGTTGGAATCGTTACTGGGGTTTCCGATTTCGTATTAACATTTGGAAAACTACAAGGTTTCGTTGCCATTTCACTTGGTATGGAGGTGGATCTCACTATTTTGATATATTTAATGTATGGAGAGACGATAATGATTTTGGAAAGACTCCAGTCTCTAAAGAATGTATTTGGGAGGTGGGAAAAAACAACTAAGACTAAGCTCAGTCAAAGAAACAACAAACAACGAAGACGAAGCTGTGTGCCGTATAACTCAAGATGGATCAGTTCGTTATTGTTTCACGTGGTACGATGATGTGTAAGAAAATAGCTTATTGTTATTACCATCGTACTAGATTGTAACAGAATATACCACTCATAATGTTCCAATGCTTAAAAGCTTTCTTTGAAGATTTATTTTTATCTTAAGATTTTTTATATCTACATAGCAAATAAATTTATAAGTACATAAACAAAAAAAGATGATAGGAAACAACCACAATAATATTACAAAACATTACTTTGTTCATTTCTCCAAGTGGGTACTAAAGTTCAAAAATGAACCAAAATATACTTATAAGGATTTATAGTGTAAATGATTTCGGAAAGCTTGACAATCAATCAAGATCTCAAGTTCGCAAATTAGACCAAACATGTTAGTTTTACTCCATAGAACTTAGGTATTGATGGTAGTCATTACTACCATGGAACACTCTAAGGCTGCGAGCATTCAGTTTCAATATATTGTTTTTTGGGGAGGGGGGGGGGGGGGGGCGATATTGGTTTATCTTTTATATGTGGGATAGGTAGAGCAATCCTAATTGAAGAAATCTCAAGTATATGCTTACAAATGTA
>CAJHQP010003750.1:0-63390 GCA_905132765.1 Moricandia arvensis | reverse complement strand
AACTAAATATGCTTTAAGTCAGAATAATGGACAGTTCTCCATTTCAATGGTTCAAAGAGAAATACTAGAGAACATATAATGTTTGTTTCTTAACTCTAAAACAAATTGGCATAAAAAGGTTTTACTTTATTATGTTGCCTTTAAGATAACTGGTTATTTAACTGATTTGGATTACGAAGATGATTTATGCAATGAATCCATATTGTTTTCTATGTTATTTGACGTTTTTTCTTTTATCTCTTTGAACTAGCTAGGTTTTTGTGTTTAGATCCCAAAAATGTCTAAAGCTAATGTGATTTTGCTATGTTCACTAAAATGTTATTTATTCTATAATTAGAACTGATGAGAAAATTAAAAATATTTTTTATAAAGGTTTTGTTTATATAGATTCAACCAGTTATGAACAAAATTACAAGTTGTTTTAACTGGCTATGTACATTTAATATTTCCTTTATTCTATGATTTTGTAACATAATGTATGTCGGATATCGTTGAATTCATGTATGTTTTGTACGAAATGGACTAACTATTATGGAAAACACTTAATTTAGACCGAAATTCCTAGAAAAAATGTATTTTTGCATTAGCAAACAATGAGAAATAGATTGAAGTGGGATGAAAAAGAAGATAAGTATTGCCAGATTTTAATAAAATTTGGATCTTTGTGGCAGAGAGCTCCAAAGGATTTATTAAATAAAGCGATTGAGAATTTTCACTATATTGATCTATCTAAGTACGTATAAAAGACATATAAGACTTAGAAAATGATAATGACTGATCTAAAAGTGTAGTCTTTCACATGTGCACAGGTGTTCTTGGAACGATGCGAGCACAATTTTCTTTGAGGAGGGGTGGGAAGAATGGGTTCAGTGGAAACATTTGAGGCCAACAATTTGCATCTAAGGATAAGAACGCCTTGCAACACGCGGCTTCAATATTTTCAAACTTGCCAAAAAGAATTGAATTGGTGATTCCAAGCACACATCCTTCGACGTTAAAAAGTGACGACCAACATTTTACCAAATCAATAGGTAAACCCGGAGGAAAAAGTCCAGGAAGTTTTGTTGGCGATTGCACTTGAGCTACTCCCTGAGTGACAAAAACTGCAGCCCAAAGGGATGCAACTAAGATCATCGAGACAAAAACTTTGCTTCCCATTTTTCTTATGAATCTTTTTACACCTTTTGTTTTTGGCCTTTTTCTTTGGTGTACACTTTTAGTTTCTTTGATGATCTTAGATGTTGGAAGAAGCTTAATATTTATATGATTTGAAAGCAAGAATTGATTAAATATATGGAAGAGTTACTGATGAATATTAATATTTCTTCAAAATGAAACTCCATCTAGGTTGACGAAACAAATATTCTTTCATTAGGCTGAAATAAATGGCTAATGAAAAGGCATTGTTGTTACATAGATATAACTATGCAAAAGTTGGTCATTTATTTTGACCCATTTAATTATTTTTCATTTTGGTTTCGTTGTGGTTACATACTTTTTAACATTTTTCTTCATGGTCGAAATTTATAAATTAAGGTTCCAATCATTGAATAAAAACAATTGAAACGACTCAGAGGGATGAGAAGACTTGATCTCCAAAACTGGAACAAGGAATTTTAAGCCCATGAACAATTTGTCGGAAACATTTCTTAACAACTTCCAACTGCTAACTACTAAATCAACAATGTTTTGTTCGGTGGGACTTATTCTGTGTAAGGTTACCACATGGTAGGTTTGTGTCTTTCTAGAAAATGTTTTTGAGGGAAAAAGTTTTTATAATAACATTTTTTCATATAATCCGATGTTAATTTTTCTGTTAAAACTATATGCAAGCATGGTGGTGAAATTTGAAATGAAGAAACAGATTTGTATGTCTTCACTCAGCATAAAAAAATTTAGCAACAAAGGGAATTTATGGTTGTTTGCAAGAAAAGGAGAAATGGTTAATCACTCCGGTTGGCTGTAAGACTAGGTCAGCTGCAAACTAAATATGCTTTAAGTCAAAATGATGGACAGTTCTCCATTTCAATGGTTCAAAGAGAAATACTAGAGAACATATAATGTTTGTTTCTTAACTCTAAAACAAATTGGCATAAAAAGGTTTTACTTTATTATGTTGCCTTTAAGATAACTGGTTATTTAACTGATTTGGATTACGAAGATGATTTATGCAATGAATCCATATTGTTTTCTATGTTATTTGACGTTTTTTCTTTTATCTCTTTGAACTAGCTAGGTTTTTGTGTTTAGATCCCAAAAATGTCTAAAGCTAATGTGATTTTGCTATGTTCACTAAAATGTTATTTATTCTATAATTAGAACTGATGAGAAAATTAAAAATATTTTTTATAAAGGTTTTGTTTATATAGATTCAACCAGTTATGAACAAAATTACAAGTTGTTTTAACTGGCTATGTACATTTAATATTTCCTTTATTCTATGATTTTGTAACATAATGTATGTCGGATATCGTTGAATTCATGTATGTTTTGTACGAAATGGACTAACTATTATGGAAAACACTTAATTTAGACCGAAATTCCTAGAAAAAATGTATTTTTGCATTAGCAAACAATGAGAAATAGATTGAAGTGGGATGAAAAAGAAGATAAGTATTGCCAGATTTTAATAAAATTTGGATCTTTGTGGCAGAGAGCTCCAAAGGATTTATTAAATAAAGCGATTGAGAATTTTCACTATATTGATCTATCTAAGTACGTATAAAAGACATATAAGACTTAGAAAATGATAATGACTGATCTAAAAGTGTAGTCTTTCACATGTGCACAGGTGTTCTTGGAACGATGCGAGCACAATTTTCTTTGAGGAGGGGTGGGAAGAATGGGTTCAGTGGAAACATTTGAGGCCAACAATTTGCATCTAAGGATAAGAACGCCTTGCAACACGCGGCTTCAATATTTTCAAACTTGCCAAAAAGAATTGAATTGGTGATTCCAAGCACACATCCTTCGACGTTAAAAAGTGACGACCAACATTTTACCAAATCAATAGGTAAACCCGGAGGAAAAAGTCCAGGAAGTTTTGTTGGCGATTGCACTTGAGCTACTCCCTGAGTGACAAAAACTGCAGCCCAAAGGGATGCAACTAAGATCATCGAGACAAAAACTTTGCTTCCCATTTTTCTTATGAATCTTTTTACACCTTTTGTTTTTGGCCTTTTTCTTTGGTGTACACTTTTAGTTTCTTTGATGATCTTAGATGTTGGAAGAAGCTTAATATTTATATGATTTGAAAGCAAGAATTGATTAAATATATGGAAGAGTTACTGATGAATATTAATATTTCTTCAAAATGAAACTCCATCTAGGTTGACGAAACAAATATTCTTTCATTAGGCTGAAATAAATGGCTAATGAAAAGGCATTGTTGTTACATAGATATAACTATGCAAAAGTTGGTCATTTATTTTGACCCATTTAATTATTTTTCATTTTGGTTTCGTTGTGGTTACATACTTTTTAACATTTTTCTTCATGGTCGAAATTTATAAATTAAGGTTCCAATCATTGAATAAAAACAATTGAAACGACTCAGAGGGATGAGAAGACTTGATCTCCAAAACTGGAACAAGGAATTTTAAGCCCATGAACAATTTGTCGGAAACATTTCTTAACAACTTCCAACTGCTACCTACTAAATCAACAATGTTTTGTTCTGTGGGACTTATTCTGTGTAAGGTTACCACATGGTAGGTTTGTGTCTTTCTAGAAAATGTTTTTGAGGGAAAAAGTTTTTATATTAACATTTTTTCATATAATCCGATGTTAATTTTTCTGTTAAAACTATATGCAAGCATGGTGGTGAAATTTGAAATGAAGAAACAGATTTGTATGTCTTCACTCAGCATAAAAAAATTTGCAACAAAGGGAATTTATGGTTGTTTGCAAGAAAATGAGAAATGGTTAATCACTCCGGCTGGCTGAAATACTAGGTCAGCGGCAAACTAAATATGCTTTAAGTCAGAATAATGGACAGTTCTCCATTTCAATGGTTCAAAGAGAAATACTAGAGAACATATAATGTTTGTTTCTTAACTCTAAAACAAATTGGCATAAAAAGGTTTTACTTTATTATGTTGCCTTTAAGATAACTGGTTATTTAACTGATTTGGATTACGAAGATGATTTATGCAATGAATCCATATTGTTTTCTATGTTATTTGACGTTTTTTCTTTTATCTCTTTGAACTAGCTAGGTTTTTGTGTTTAGATCCCAAAATGTCTAAAGCTAATGTGATTTTGCTATGTTCACTAAAATGTTATCTATTCTATAATTAGAACTGGTGAGAAAATTAAAAATATTTTTTATAAAGGTTTTGTTTATACAGATTCAACCAGTTATGAACAAAATTACAAGTTGTTTTAACTGGCTATGTACATTTAATATTTCCTTTATTCTATGATTTTGTAACATAATGTATGTCGGATATCGTTGAATTCATGTATGTTTTGTACGAAATGGACTAACTATTATCGAAAACACTTAATTTAGACCGAAATTCCTAGAAAAAAATGTATTTTTGCATTAGCAAACAATGAGAAATAGATTGAAGTGGGATGAAAAAGAAGATAAGTATTGCCAGATTTTAATAAAATTTGGATCTTTGTGGCAGAGAGCTCCAAAAGATTTATTAAATAAAGCGATTGAGAATTTTACTATATTGATCTATCTAAGTACTATAAAAGACATATAAGACTTAGAAAATGATAATG
Source organism: Moricandia arvensis (assembly GCA_905132765.1). NCBI lineage: Eukaryota > Viridiplantae > Streptophyta > Magnoliopsida > Brassicales > Brassicaceae > Moricandia > Moricandia arvensis. The sequence goes on along the minus strand of CAJHQP010003750.1, from coordinate 58,656 downwards.
ACTGATCTAAAAGTGTAGTCTTTCACATGTGCACAGGTGTTCTTGGAACGATGCGAGCACAATTTTCTTTGAGGAGGGGTGGGAAGAATGGGTTCAGTGGAAACATTTGAGGCCAGCAATTTGCATCTAAGGATAAGAACGCCTTGCAACACGCGGCTTCAATATTTTCAAACTTGCCAAAAAGAATTGAATTGGTGATTCCAAGCACACATCCTTCGACGTTAAAAAGTGACGACCAACATTTTACCAAATCAATAGGTAAACCCGGAGGAAAAAGTCCAGGAAGTTTTGTTGGCGATTGCACTTGAGCTACTCCCTGAGTGACAAAAACTGCAGCCCAAAGGGATGCAACTAAGATCATCGAGACAAAAACTTTGCTTCCCATTTTTCTTATGAATCTTTTTACACCTTTTGTTTTTGGCCTTTTTCTTTGGTGTACACTTTTAGTTTCTTTGATGATCTTAGATGTTGGAAGAAGCTTAATATTTATATGATTTGAAAGCAAGAATTGATTAAATATATGGAAGAGTTACTGATGAATATTAATATTTCTTCAAAATGAAACTCCATCTAGGTTGACGAAACAAATATTCTTTCATTAGGCTGAAATAAATGGCTAATGAAAAGGCATTGTTGTTACATAGATATAACTATGCAAAAGTTGGTCATTTATTTTGACCCATTTAATTAGTTTTCATTTTGGTTTCGTTGTGGTTACATACTTTTTAACATTTTTCTTCATGGTCGAAATTTATAAATTAAGGTTCCAATCATTGAATAAAAACAATTGAAACGACTCAGAGGGATGAGAAGACTTGATCTCCAAAACTGAAACAAGGAATTTTAAGCCCATGAACAATTTGTCGGAAACATTTCTTAACAACTTCCAACTGCTAACTACTAAATCAACAATGTTTTGTTCGGTGGGACTTATTCTGTGTAAGGTTACCACATGGTAGGTTTGTGTCTTTCTAGAAAATGGTTTTGAGGGAAAAAGTTTTTATAATAACATTTTTTCATATAATCCGATGTTAATTTTTCTGTTAAAACTATATGCAAGCATGGTGGTGAAATTTGAAATGAAGAAACAGATTTTTATGTCTTCACTCAGCATAAAAAAATTTAGCAACAAAGGGAATTTATGTTTGTTTGCAAGAAAAGGAGAAATGGTTAATCACTCCGGTTGACTGTAAGACTAGGTCAGCTGCAAACTAAATATGCTTTAAGTCAAAATGATGGACAGTTCTCCATTTCAATGGTTCAAAGAGAAATACTAGAGAACATATAATGTTTGTTTCTTAACTCTAAAACAAATTGGCATAAAAAGGTTTTACTTTATTATGTTGCCTTTAAGATAACTGGTTATTTAACTGATTTGGATTACGAAGATGATTTATGCAATGAATCCATATTGTTTTCTATGTTATTTGACGTTTTTTCTTTTATCTCTTTGAACTAGCTAGGTTTTTGTGTTTAGATCCCAAAATTGTCTAAAGCTAATGTGATTTTGCTATGTTCACTAAAATGTTATCTATTCTATAATTAGAACTGGTGAGAAAATTAAAAATATTTTTTATAAAGGTTTTGTTTATACAGATTCAACCAGTTATGAACAAAATTACAAGTTGTTTTAACTGGCTATGTACATTTAATATTTCCTTTATTCTATGATTTTGTAACATAATGTATGTCGGATATCGTTGAATTCATGTATGTTTTGTACGAAATGGACTAACTATTATCGAAAACACTTAATTTAGACCGAAATTCCTAGAAAAAAATGTATTTTTGCATTAGCAAACAATGAGAAATAGATTGAAGTGGGATGAAAAAGAAGATAAGTATTGCCAGATTTTAATAAAATTTGGATCTTTGTGGCAGAGAGCTCCAAAAGATTTATTAAATAAAGCGATTGAGAATTTTTACTATATTGATCTATCTAAGTACTATAAAAGACATATAAGACTTAGAAAATGATAATGACTGATCTAAAAGTGTAGTCTTTCACATGTGCACAGGTGTTCTTGGAACGATGCGAGCACAATTTTCTTTGAGGAGGGGTGGGAAGAATGGGTTCAGTGGAAACATTTGAGGCCAGCAATTTGCATCTAAGGATAAGAACGCCTTGCAACACGCGGCTTCAATATTTTCAAACTTGCCAAAAAGAATTGAATTGGTGATTCCAAGCACACATCCTTCGACGTTAAAAAGTGACGACCAACATTTTACCAAATCAATAGGTAAACCCGGAGGAAAAAGTCCAGGAAGTTTTGTTGGCGATTGCACTTGAGCTACTCCCTGAGTGACAAAAACTGCAGCCCAAAGGGATGCAACTAAGATCATCGAGACAAAAACTTTGCTTCCCATTTTTCTTATGAATCTTTTTACACCTTTTGTTTTTGGCCTTTTTCTTTGGTGTACACTTTTAGTTTCTTTGATGATCTTAGATGTTGGAAGAAGCTTAATATTTATATGATTTGAAAGCAAGAATTGATTAAATATATGGAAGAGTTACTGATGAATATTAATATTTCTTCAAAATGAAACTCCATCTAGGTTGACGAAACAAATATTCTTTCATTAGGCTGAAATAAATGGCTAATGAAAACGCATTGTTGTTACATAGATATAACTATGCAAAAGTTGGTCATTTAGTTTGACCCATTTAATTATTTTTCATTTTGGTTTCGTTGTGGTTACATACTTTTTAACATTTTTCTTCATGGTCGAAATTTATAAATTAAGGTTCCAATCATTGAATAAAAACAATTGAAACGACTCAGAGGGATGAGAAGACTTGATCTCCAAAACTGGAACAAGGAATTTTAAGCCCATGAACAATTTGTCGGAAACATTTCTTAACAACTTCCAACTGCTACCTACTAAATCAACAATGTTTTGTTCTGTGGGACTTATTCATGGTAGGTTTGTGTCTTTCTAAAAAATGTTTTTGAGGGAAAAAGTTTTTATATTAACATTTTTTCATATAATCCGATGTTAATTTTTCTGTTAAAACTATATGCAAGCATGGTGGTGAAATTTGAAATGAAGAAACAGATTTGTATGTCTTCACTCAGCATAAAAAAATTTAGCAACAAAGGGAATTTATGGTTGTTTGCAAGAAAATGAGAAATGGTTAATCACTCCGGTTGGCTGAAATACTAGGTCAGCTGCAAACTAAATATGCTTTAAGTCAGAATAATGGACAGTTCTCCATTTCAATGGTTCAAAGAGAAATACTAGAGAACATATAATGTTTGTTTCTTAACTCTAAAACAAATTGGCATAAAAAGGTTTTACTTTATTATGTTGCCTTTAAGATAACTGGTTATTTAACTGATTTGGATTACGAAGATGATTTATGCAATGAATCCATATTGTTTTCTATGTTATTTGACGTTTTTTCTTTTATCTCTTTGAACTAGCTAGGTTTTTGTGTTTAGATCCCAAAATTGTCTAAAGCTAATGTGATTTTGCTATGTTCACTAAAATGTTATCTATTCTATAATTAGAACTGGTGAGAAAATTAAAAATATTTTTATAAAGGTTTTGTTTATACAGATTCAACCAGTTATGAACAAAATTACAAGTTGTTTTAACTGGCTATGTACATTTAATATTTCCTTTATTCTATGATTTTGTAACATAATGTATGTCGGATATCGTTGAATTCATGTATGTTTTGTACGAAATGGACTAACTATTATCGAAAACACTTAATTTAGACCGAAATTCCTAGAAAAAAATGTATTTTTGCATTAGCAAACAATGAGAAATAGATTGAAGTGGGATGAAAAAGAAGATAAGTATTGCCAGATATTAATAAAATTTGGATCTTTGTGGCAGAGAGCTCCAAAGGATTTATTAAATAAAGCGATTGAGAATTTTCACTATATTGATCTATCTAAGTACGTATAAAAGACATATAAGACTTAGAAAATGATAATGACTGATCTAAAAGTGTAGTCTTTCACATGTGCACAGGTGTTCTTGGAATGATGCGAGCACAATTTTCTTTGAGGAGGGGTGGGAAGAATGGGTTCAGTGGAAACATTTGAGGCCAACAATTTGCATCTAAGGTTAAGAACGCCTTGCAACACGCGGCTTCAATATTTTCAAACTTGCCAAAAAGAATTGAATTGGTGATTCCAAGCACACATCCTTCGACGTTAAAAAGTGACGACCAACATTTTACCAAATCAATAGGTAAACCCGGAGGAAAAAGTCCAGGAAGTTTTGTTGGCGATTGCACTTGAGCTACTCCCTGAGTGACAAAAACTGCAGCCCAAAGGGATGCAACTAAGATCATCGAGACAAAAACTTTGCTTCCCATTTTTCTTATGAATCTTTTTACACCTTTTTGTTTTTGGCCTTTTTCTTTGGTGAACACTTTTAGTTTCTTTGATGATCTTAGATGTTGGAAGAAGCTTAATATTTATATGATTTGAAAGCAAGAAATGATTAAATATATGGAAGAGTTACTGATGAATATTAATATTTCTTCAAAATGAAACTCCATCTAGGTTGACGAAACAAATATTCTTTCATTAGGCTGAAATAAATGGCTAATGAAAAGGCATTGTTGTTACATAGATATAACTATGCAAAAGTTGGTCATTTATTTTGACCCATTTAATTATTTTTCATTTTGGTTTCGTTGTGGTTACATACTTTTTAACATTTTTCTTCATGGTCGAAATTTATAAATTAAGGTTCCAATCATTGAATAAAAACAATTGAAACGACTCAGAGGGATGAGAAGACTTGATCTCCAAAACTGGAACAAGGAATTTTAAGCCCATGAACAATTTGTCGGAAACATTTCTTAACAACTTCCAACTGCTACCAACTAAATCAACAATTTTTTTTTCTATGGGACTTCTGTTTAAGGCTACCACATGGTAGGTTTTGGACCTTCTAGAAAAAGTTTTTGAGGGAAAAAGTTTTTATAATAACATTTTTTCATATAATCCGATGTTAATTTTTCTGTTAAAACTATATGCAAGCATGGTGGTGAAATTTGAAATGAAGAAACAGATTTGTATGTCTTCACTCAGCATAAAAAAATTTAGCAACAAAGGGAATTTATGGTTGTTTGCAAGAAAAGGAGAAATGGTTAATCACTCCGGTTGGCTGTAAGACTAGGTCAGCTGCAAACTAAATATGCTTTAAGTCAGAATAATGGACAGTTCTCCATTTCAATGGTTCAAAGAGAAATACTAGAGAACATATAATGTTTGTTTCTTAACTCTAAAACAAATTGGCATAAAAAGGTTTTACTTTATTATGTTGCCTTTAAGATAACTGGTTATTTAACTGATTTGGATTACGAAGATGATTTATGCAATGAATCCATATTGTTTTCTATGTTATTTGACGTTTTTTCTTTTATCTCTTTGAACTAGCTAGGTTTTTGTGTTTAGATCCCAAAAATGTCTAAAGCTAATGTGATTTTGCTATGTTCACTAAAATGTTATTTATTCTATAATTAGAACTGATGAGAAAATTAAAAATATTTTTTATAAAGGATTTGGTTATATACATTCAACCAATTATGAGCAAAATTACAAGTTGTTTTAACTGTCTATGTACATTTAATATTTCCTTTATTCTATGATTTTGTAACATAATGTATGTCGGATATCGTTGAATTCATGTATGTTTTGTACGAAATGGACTAACTATTATGGAAAACACTTAATTTAGACCGAAATTCCTAGAAAAAAATGTATTTTTGCATTAGCAAACAATGAGAAATAGATTGAAGTGGAATGAAAAGAAGATAAGTATTGCCAGATTTTAATCAAATTTGGATCTTTGTGGCAGAGAGCTCCAAAGGATTTATTAAATAAAGCGATTGAGAATTTTCACTATATTGATCTATCTAAGTACGTATAAAAGACATATAAGACTTAGAAAATGATAATGACTGATCTAAAAGTGTAGTCTTTCACATGTGCACAGGTGTTCTTGGAACGATGCGAGCACAATTTTCTTTGAGGAGGGGTGGGAAGAATGGGTTCAGTGGAAACATTTGAGGCCAACAATTTGCATCTAAGGATGAGAATGCCTTGCAACACACGGCTTCAATATTTTCAAACTTGCCAGAAAGAATTGAATTGGAGATTCCAAACACACATCCTTCTAGGTTAAAAAGTGACGACCAACATTTTACCAAATCAATTGGTAAACCCGGAGGAAACACTCCAGGAAGTTTTATTGGCGATTGCACTTTTGCTACTGCTTGAGTGACAAAAACAGCAGCCCAGAGGGATGCAACTAAGATCATCGAGACAAAAGCTTTTTTCCCATTTTTCTTATGAATCGTTTTACTCCTTTTTTTTTTGCTTTTTTCTTTGGTGAACACTTTTAGTTGCTTTGATGATATTAAATGTTGGAAGAAGCTTAATATTTTGAAAGCAAGAATTGATTAAATATATGGAAAAGCTACTGATGAATATTAATATTTCTTCAAAATGAAACTCCATCTAGGTTGACGAAACAAATATTCTTTCATTAGGCTGAAATAAATGGCTAACGAAAAGATATTTTTGTTACATAGATATAACTATGCAAAAGTTGGTCCTTTATTTTGACCCATTTAATTATTTTTCAGTTTGGTTTCGTTGTGGTTACATACTTTTTAACATTTTTCTTCATGGTCGAAATTTATAAATTAAGGTTCCAATCATTGAATAAAAACTATTGAAACGACTCAGAGGGATGAGAAGACTTGATCTCCAAAACTGGAACAAGGAATTTTAACCTCATGAACAATTTGTCGGCCACATATCTTAACAACTTCCAACTGCTACTACCTAAATCAACAATGTTTTTTTTCTGTGGGACTTATTCCGTTTAAGGCAACCACATGGTAGGTTTTGGACATTCTAGAAAATGTTTTTGAGGGAAAAGGTTTTTATTTTAACATTTTTTTCATATAATCAGATTTTAATTTTTCTGTTAAAACTATATGCAAGCATGGTGCTGAATTTCGAAATGAAGAAACAGATTTGTATGTCTTCACCCAGGGTAAATACTATTTAGAAACAAAGGGGATTTATGGTTGTTTGCAGAAAAAAGAGAAATGGTTCATCACTCCGGTTGGCCGTAAGACTCGGTCAGCTGGGAACTAAATATGCTTTAAGTCAGAATAGTGGAGAGAGTTCTCTGTTTTAATGGCTTGGAGAGAAATACTAGAGAAAATATAATGTTCGTTTCTTAACTCTTATACACATTGGCATAGAAAATTTTACTTTATTATTTTTCCTTTAAGATAACTTTTTATTTTAATTGATTTGGTTTACGAAGATGTATTATGCAATGAATCCAAATTGTTTTCTATGTTAATTGAAGTTTTTTCTTTTCTTTTAGTAGCTAGATTTTTGTGTGTAGATCCTCAAAATTCTAAAGCTAATGTGATTTTTCTATGTTCACTAAATTTTATTTATTCTATAATTAGAACTGATGAGAAAATTAAAAATATTTTTTATAAAGGTTTTGGTTATATACATTCAACCAATTATGAGCAAAACTACAAGTTGTTTTAACTGGCTATGTACATTTAATATTTCCTTTATGCTACGATTTTTTTTAACATAATGCATGTGGGATATCTTTGAATTCATGTATGATTTGTACGAAATGATCTAACTATTATCGAAAACACTTAAATTACTCCGAAATTCCTAGCAAAAATGTATTTTTTAATTAACAAACGTTAAGAAATAGATTGAAGCGGGATGATAAAGAAGATAAGTATTGCCATATTTTAATAAGATTTGGATATTTGTGGCTGAGAGCTCCAAAGGATTTATAAAATAAAGCGATTGAGAATTTTCACTATCATGATCTATCTAAGTACGTAGAAAAGACATATAAGACTTAGAAATGATAAATGACTGATCTAAAGGTGTAGTCTTTCACATGTGCGCAGGTTTTCTAGGAACGATGCGAGCACAATTTTCTTTGAGGAGGGGTGGGAAGAATGGGTTCAGTGGAAACATGTGAGGCCAACAATTTGGACCTAAGGATGAGAACGCCTTGCAACATGCTGCTTCAATATTTTCAAACTTGCTAGAAAGAATTGAATTGGAATTCCAAGCACACATCCTTCGGCGTTAAAAAGTGACGACCAACATTTTACCAAAACAATAGGTAAACCCAGAGGAAAAAGTCCAGGAAGTTTTGTTGGCGATTGCACTTGAGCTACTCCTTGAGTGACAAAAACTGCAGCCCAAGGGATGCAACTAAGATCATCGAGACAAACGCTTTGCTTCCCATTTTTCTTATGAATCTTTTTACACCTTTTTTTTTGCTTTTTTCTTTGGTGAACACTTTTCGTTGCTTTGATGATCTTAGATGTTGGAAGAAGCTTAATATTTATATGATTTGAAAGCAAGAATTGATTAAATATGTGGAAGAGTTACTGATGAATATTAATATTTCTTCAAAATGAAACAAAGAAAAAAATCTTACATTAGACTGAAATAAATGGCTAATGAAAAAGCATTGTTGTTACAGAGATATAATTATGCAAAAGTTGGTCCTCTTTTTTTACCCTTTTAATTATTTTTCAGTTTTCTTTCATTGTGGTTACATAATTTTTAGCCTTTTTCTTCATGGTCAAATCTTCTAAATTAATTTTCCAATCATTAAATTAAAACTATTAAGACGACTCAGAGGGATGAAAAGATTTGATCTCCAAAACTGGAAAAAGGAATTTCAAGCCCATGAACAATTTGTCGGAATCATTTCTTAACAACTTCCAACTGCTACCAACTAAATCAACAATCACTCTGGTTGCCGTAAGACTATGTCAGCTGCGAACTAAATATGCTTTAAGTCTGAATAAGGGAGAGAGCTCTCCATTTCAATGGCCCGAAGAAAAATACTAAAGATAAATATAATGTTCGTTTCTTAACTCTAATACACATTGGCATAAAAAGGTTTTACTTTTTTCTGTTGCGTTTAAGATAACTGGTTATTTTAAATGATTTGGATTACGAAGAATATTTATGCAATGAATCCATATTGTTTTCTATGTTATTTGATTTTTTTTTCTTTTATCTCTTTGAACTAGCTAGAATTTTGTGTTTAGATCCCAAAAATGTCTAAAGGTAATGTGATTTTACTAGGTTCACTAAAATGTTTTTTATTCTATAATTAGAACTGATGAGAAAATTGAAAATATTTTTTATAAAGGTTTTGGTTATATAGATTGAACCAATTATGAGCAAAATTACAAGTTGCTTTAACTGGCTATGTACATTTAATATTTCCTTTATTCTATGATTTTTTAATATAATGTATGTGGGATATCGTTGAATTCATGTATGATTTGTACGAAATGGACTAACTATTATGGAAAACACTTAATTTAGATTGAAATTCCTAGAAAAAAATGTATTTTTGCATTAGAAAAAATGATAAATAGATTGAAGTGGGATGAAAAAGAAGATAAGTATTGCCAGATTTTAATAAAATTTGGATCTTTGTGGCAGAGAGCTCCAAAGGATTTATTAAATAAAGCGATTGAGAATTTTCACTATATTGATCTATCTAAGTATGTAGAAAAGACATATAAGACTTAGAAAATGATAATTGACTGATCTAAAAGTGTAGTCTTTCAGATGTGCGCAGGTGTTCTAGAAATGATGCGAGCACAATTTTCTTTGAGGAGGGGTGGGAAGAATGGGTTCAGTGGAAACATTTGAGGCCAACAATTTGCATCTAAGGATGAGAATGCCTTGCAACACACGGCTTCAATATTTTCAAACTTGCCAGAAAAAATTGAATTGGAGATTCCAAACACACATCCTTCGAGGTTAAAAAGTGACGACCAACATTTTACCAAATCAATTGGTAAACCCGGAGGAAACACTCCAGGAAGTTTTGTTGGCGATTATACTTGTGCTACTGCTTGAGTGAAAAAAACTGCAGCCCAGAGGTATGCAACTAAGATCATTGAGAGAAAAGCTTTTCTTCCCATTTTTCTTATGAATCGTTTTACTCCTTTTTTTTTTGTTTTTTTCTTTGGTGAACACTTTTAGTTGCTTTGATGATATTAAATGTTGGAAGAAGCTTAATATTTATATGATTTGAAAGCAAGAATTGATTAAATAAATGGAAGAGCTACTGATGAATATTAATATTTCTTCAAAATGAAACTCCATATCTAGGTTGACGAAAAAAATATTCTTTCATTAGGCTGAAATAAATGGCTAATGAAAAGGTATTTTTGTTACATAGATATAACTATGCAAAAGTTGGTCCTTTATTTTGACCCATTTAATTATTTTTCAGTTTGGTTTCGTTGTGGTTACATCCTTTTTAACATTTTTCTTCATGGTCGAAATTTATAAATTAAGGTTCCAATCATTGAATAAAAACTATTGAAACGACTCAGAGGGATGAGAAGACTTGATCTCCAAAACTGGAACAAGGAATTTTAAGCCCATGAACAATTTGTCGGCCACATATCTTAACAACTTCCAACTGCTACTAACTAAATCAACAATGTTTTTTTTTTGTGGGACTTATTCTGTTTAAGGCAACCACATGGTAGGTTTTGGACCTTCTAGAAAATGTTTTTGAGTTATTTTAACATTTTTTTCATATAATCAGATGTTAATTTTTCTGTTAAAACTATATGCAAGCATGGTGGTGAAATTCGAAATGAAGAAACAGATTTGTGTGTCTTCACTCAGCATAAAAAAAAATTAGCAACAAAGGGAATTTATGGTTGTTTGCAGGAAAAGGATAAATGGTTAATCACTCTGATTGGCCGTAAGACTTGGTCAGATGCGAACTAAATATGCTTTAAGTCAGAATAATGGAGAGAGTTCTCCATTTCAATGGCTCCAAGAGAAATACTAAAGAAAATATAATGTTCATTTCTTAACTCTAATACACATTGGCATAGAAAGGTTTTACTTTATTATGTTGCCTTTAAGATAACTGATTATTTTAAATGATTTGGATTATGAAGATGATTTATGCAATGAATCCATATTGTTTTCTATGTTATTTGACGTTTTTTCTTTTATCTCTTTGAACTAGCTATGTTTTTGTGTTTAGATCCCAAAAATGTCTAAAGCTAATGTGATTTTGCTATGTTCACTAAAATGTTATTTATTCTATAATTAGAACTGATGAGAAAATTAAAAATATTTTTTATAAAGGTTTTGGTTATATACATTCAACCAATTATGAGCAAAATTACAAGTTGTTTTAACTGGCTATGTACATTTAATACTTCCTTTATTCTATGATTTTTTAACATAATGTATGTGGGATATCGTTGAATTCATGTATGATTTGGCTATGTACATTTAACAGATGCTCTATACTCTCCCAGCTCTAAAAGGATCCTATTAAGTTTCAAAGATATAAGGTTGAATGGTTACCATATTGAAACAATGGGCGAAGGAAACAAAGAGTTCCTTCAAATTGTAGAGCACGACCAAGGCCATAAGAAAGTGGTCGAGACTATACATGCATTCTCTACTGGTTTGTACTATGCCACGACCAGTATGATAGAGGCTAATGACGCAGTGAACAAAAGGTTCACTGATGATTTCACTTTATGGCACGACAAGTTTGGCCATCCTGGTTCTAACATGTTGCGAAAACTTATAATGAATACTAAAGGGCACATCTTGAAAGAAGAAGAGTTATCCCAAAGAATATCACGTGTGTAGCATGTACACAAGGGAAACTCATTGTTAGGCCATCACCAGTCAAAGTGACTAAGGAAACATAAACTTTCTGGAAAGGATACAAGGAGATATATGTGGACCAATACACCCACCTTGTGGGACATTTCGATATTTCATGGTCCTTATAGATGCATCGACCAGATGGTCGCATGTATGCTTACTGTCCACACAAAATTTGGCATTTGCAAGATTGCTTGCACAGATTATAAGATTGAGAGCTCACTTTCCATACTTTCCTTTAAAGACTATACGTCTAGATAATGTTGGTGAATTCACTTCCCAAGCTTTTAATGAATATTGTATGTCCATGGGGGTAAGTGTGGAACATAATGTGGCACATGTTGATACTCAAAACGGCTTTCCGAATCATTCATTAAAAAAATTCAACTAATTGCTCGACCATTACTCATGAGGTTGAAACTCCCAGTATCTGCTTGGGGACATGCGTTTTACATGCAGCTGAGTTAGTTTGCATCAGGCCATTTAGTGAGCATAAATATTCACCATCCCAATTGATCACGGGTCATGAGCCAGACGTGTCTCATCTGAAAATATTTGGATGTGCAGTATATGTACCAATTGCTCCACCACAAATAATTAAGATGGGACCTCAAAGGAGGATGGGGATATATGTTGGATATGATTCTCCCACTATAATCAAATACCTTGAGCTAACCACGGGTGATTTATTTTAAGGCCAGGTTCGCAGACTCACATTTTGATGAGTCAAAGTATCCAACATTAAGGGGAGATAATAAGATGGTAAAAGAGATCTAATGGAATCGACCATCAGTGTCTTGGCAAGATCCTCGGACTAAAGAATGTGATATAGAAGTCCAAAAGATTATACATTTGCAATAGTTAGCTAATCAATTGCTAGACTCATTTGGTGACCCAAAGAAAGTGACAAAGTCACATATACCAGCTTGTAATGCACCTATAAGAATGATGTCCAAGAGAGACAAAATCAAGTTGCTACAGAGTCTAAAACACGTCTAAAATGTGGTAGACCAATAGTTTCCAAAGACAAGGTCCCTCGGAAAGCAAAGAAAGGTGCTAGGAAACAATTCGAGGTCGAACCAACCATGGCCGAACCCACCATGGTCGGACCCGACATGGTCGACCCTGATCCGGTCGAACCAGCTATGGTTGAACCAGACAGTGCTGCAGCCGAACCACATGTACCAACAAATGAGACTTGGGACGCCAAGCTTCATGGTACTGATGGTATTGATAATAATGAGATCTCAATCAATTATCTCATGTCTGGAACACAATGGAACAGAAAAGATGTTGACATAGATGATATATTTGTATACAAGGTAGCACTTGAACTTATGGATTTAAACGAGGATCATGAACCCACGTCTATATTAGAGTGCACTCGTAGATCAGATTGGCTTAAGTGGAGAAGCCATAAACGTGGAGTTAAACTCTTTAAAGAAGAGAAATGTGTTTGGTCTGATTATAAGGACACCATATGATGTTAAAACAGTTGGATATAAGTGGGTCTTTGTGAGAAAGAGAAATGAACATGGTGAAGTCGTGAGATATAAAGCAAGGCTTGTTGCATAAGGATTCTCACAGAGACCAGGAATACGTTATGAGGAAACATATTCCCCTGTGGTGGATGCTACTACATTTCGATTTCTGATAAGTCTGGCCATAAGAGAAAAATTGGATTTACACTTAATGGATGTAGTAACAGCATACTTATATGGTCCACTGGATAATGAAATCTATATGAGAGTTCCAGAAGGTATTGAGCTCAAAGATAAGAAAAGTTCTCGAGAACAACATTGCATTAAACTGAACAAATCCCTTTATGGATTGAAACAAAATGGCCGAATGTGGTACAATAGACTGAGTGAATACTTAGTGAAAGAAGGATATAAGAATGATCCTATCGGTCCATGCATATTCATAAGGAAATTCGAAAATAAAGAATTTGTGATCATAGCAGTTTATGTTGATGATTTGAATATCATAGGAACCTCTAAAGAGATTTCCCAAACGGTTGAGTATCTCAAGAAAGAGTTTGAAATGAAAGATCTTGGGAAAACCAAGTTTTGTTTGGGATTACAACTTGAGTACATAAACAATGGAATCCTTGTGCATCAAATGGCATATACAGAAAAGGTACTCAAGAGATTCAATATGGACCAGTCTCACCCATTATCATCGCCCATGGTCATGAGATCACTTGGTCCATACGGTCCAAAGAAGGACGATGAGGAAATACTCGGACCAGAAGTGCCATACCTAAGTGCCATAGGAGCCTTGATGTATCTGGCCAGCCACACTCGACCAGATATATGTTTTGCAGTGAACTTACTATCCAGGTTCAGTTCATGTCGGACCCAAAGGCAATGGAATGGGATTAAACATTTACTTCGTTACCTACAAGGAACGAAAGATCTTGGATTGTTTTATACTAACCAATCACCAGAAGGTTTAGTTGGTTTTGCTGATGCAGGTTATCTATCAGATCCACACCATGCACGATCTCAGACAGGTTATGAGTTTACAATTGGTGGAACTGCAATAAGTTGGAGATCCATGAAGCAGACCATAGCAGCCACATCACCCAACCATGCCGAGATCTTAGCTATTCATGAAGCAAGAAGAGAATGTGTTTGGTTGAGATCCATGACCCAACACATCCGATCAGACTGTGCGATGGTCGATGGAAAAGAAGAACCGACCATCATGTATGAAGACAATGCAGCTTGCATAGCTTATCTCAAAGATGGATACATCAAAGGAGATAGGACGAAGCACATATTGTCTAAGTTCTTCTTCACCCACGAGTTGCAGAAAGCAGGAGAGGTCCAAGTGGTTCAAGTCCGATCAAGTGACAATTCAGCCGACCTCTTCACCGAATCTCTACCAACCTCGACTTTAAAGAAGCTTATACATCATATTGGAATGAGAAGATTGAAAGATCTTCAGTGAGGTACGAAATAGGGGGAGTAATACGCGTTGTACTATTTTTCCTTAACCACGGTTTTATCCCATTGGGTTTTTCCTGGTCAAAGGTTTTAAAGAGGCAACACCTAAGGCGTATTACACGGTTATGACATCCAAGGGAGAGTGTTATGAACCATTGTGTATTGTCATAACCTCTATGTGGACCATGGTCGATGGGTCCATGGTCGGCCCGTCCATTACCGGCCCAAACATAAACCTATTGGATAGAGGTTTACTAAACCTTAGACCAAATAAGTTTAGGGTTGGCTGAGAAAAGTGAAACCTATTACATGTTGGTTTTGGAGATTTTCCTTTTCCTAGTTGATATAGGTTTTGTACTATTTCTTTTTATGGCCGGTTGTATTTCCCTATATAAAGGGACCCCTTATGCTTATGAATAACACACGATTTACCTCTCATACTTCTCTCTAATTTTAGGGTTTGTTTTGTTCTTTATTTTTCAATGTTTTGTATTTTCTTTGATTTCGAGTACAAATCTAAACAACTAAGGGCATGATTGGTTTCTCCGCTATCACCCACAAACACCGTTTTTATGGTTGGTAGCGGAAGTTAGCATTTTGCAACAATCATAGATAACGCTATAAATCGCTTCAAACCGCTATAAACCTCTAAAATCCAAAAACTGGTTACACCTAGCGTTTGCGGTTGCGGACGGTTAGGGAGGGTAAAAAAGGTAGTTTTCTTCAAAAAACTATATAAATATAATATAACATCAGATCCCCACCAAACTATGACCTAATTTCAAATCTCCATGATTTGATAACTATAAACTTATTTCTCCACGAATAAACAATTTCAAATATTTTTCCCCCGAATCGATAGTTTGAAACTTAATTACCCATAGACCATGGTTTCAATGGTTTATTATTAACCAAATAGTTTAAACCGGATAAACCAAACCAAAATTCATTTTAAGCAATTTTTATTAAAGAATATTGTTCCTCTTCTTGTTGAAATTTCAGAACATAGATTTTTTATATTCAAATAATATTTCCTAAGATTTTGTTTTATATTTTTGCGTTTTTAAAAACAAAAAAAATAGAAAATTTACATCAAGATACTATGTTTAAAAAAATTAATAAAATACAGTGAACAAATAAGCTTATTAATTTTGTGTTTTTTTTTAATTTGAAAAAAAAAATTGATAAAAGCATATGTCAAAAATCTATGTTTTGTTTAATTTTGATGTTAATCAATTTTTATCAATAACGTAAAAAGTTATAAAATTATGGATATTTATTGATAAAAATGATTCTCGTCAAATTCAACAAAATTAGATTTTTTGACATACTTTTTTATCAAAATTTGATTTTCTTTTAAATTTAATAAAAACACAAATTTAACAAGTTTATTTGTTCATTGTGATTTTATTAAACTTTATAAAAATGAAATCTTGATGTAATTTTTTTTTGTTTTAAATTTCAAAAAACACAAAAATATAAACCTAGTTTTTTTGAAATTCAAAATCTATATTTTAAAACTTCAACAAGAAGAGAAACAATATTCTTTAATAAAAATTGTTTAAAATGAATTTTTGTTTGGTTTAACCGGCTTAAACTATTTGGTTAATAATAAACTAGTTAAAAATAGGGTTTATGGGTAATTAAGTTTCGAAGTATCGGTTCAGAGAGAAATACATTTGAAATTATTAATTTGTGAACAAAAATACGTTTATAACTTTTAAATCATAAAAATTTGAAATTAAGTCATAATTTGATGGGGATATGATGATACATGATAGTTCTCGTAGGGAAATACTGTTAGTGGTTGGTTTAAAGTGCGAATTCGCATCGAAGGTAACACGTTGCTACTCCAACTTCTTTCCTCCATCGAGCGATTCAACTATTTTCTAAACCATTAGTTCTTCTAAACCAGCCCGTTACGGGAATTGGTTAAAGGATTTTTACTTTATTTTATTTTATTTCATTTTCTTCTGTTAACGTTTGTATAATGTATTCCATGAGAGGGAAAAGGGTCGTTTTGAATTTAAGAAATAAAAAATTGTTCTCCTTGCATGACTCTAATCCAAGTAAAGACAAACCCTGACCAAACGCACAAATCACTCAGCCAAGTGACGTTTCTGTAATAATGATGTAACATTATATTATATACATACGAGAAGTGACTCATCTTCTCAACTCAATGGATTCGGATTTGTGTTCATTCTTGGGTGCACAAAAACAGTCAAATGTTCAATCTAATATGATTGTTCTTTTTAATGCAGATGTTTTTAAATTTTGCGTAAGTTTTTGCTGAATTCATAAAAAACCTAGTTAAATCAAGGATTAGTGTTAAGCTATATGGCTTTCTAATCTAAAATCAATTGGTGATAAGTGGATTGGTTCATCTATCTTATATACTAGTTAATCTCTTCCAACTTCTGATGTGAGATCTTTGATCTTAATATGCCTCCTCGAGATGATGGCTCTTTGAGCATCAATCTTAGAATGTTTGAGAAATGATCGATGGGCCGACTTTGGGCTGGATCGATAATGGATCGGATTAGACTGTTTGGATCGGACTTTGATATCGTGTTAAGTTAGATGAACTTCCAACATAAAACCAATTAGTGATAAGTAAATTGGTCAATATATCTTATATACTAGTTAATATTTCTTCTAATTTCCGATGTGGGATTTTTGTCCCTAATAGGTATTTAGCGGCGGTTTCAGATCATCGGGTCCATCCGGCGGAGCAGTGGAAGATTGTGTGAAGTCTACTGTTTGTTCATCGCTATTGAACAAATCAATAGAGAGAAATTAGGGTTTAAAAAGGGTTTTGGGTTTGATGTGGAAAAAGAATGGACAAGAACAAAAAATTTTGAAAAGATGAATAAATTGATTCTGGGTTTAAATGTGGAAGAAGAATGGAGAAGAACAACAATTGGGGAGTGGTTTGCTCGTTTTTGAGAAGATGATAAACTCTTTCGTACGTCTGTAATATATGTGTTACATAGTTTATATAGAAACATAACTTGGGTGAGTGGTTAATGTGTTTGGTAATGGATTGTCTTTACTCAGGGTTCGCTTCCCCTACGAAGACAATTTGTTTTTACTTCAGCTACACAACACTTAACTCTTGACTATGTTAATCAATGTAGTATTTTAATTTACAGAAGCAAGTTCGGGTAGCAAATATGAATTTTAATCAATTTTAGATGGTATTTGACATTAAAAAAAAAATATTTGGGATGTATTTGGTACCATTGAAATTGTTAAGGTCGAAAAAGACTTTTTTCCCCATGGGTTATATCAAACAAAAAAAAAGAATTTAGATCTTCAAAAAAAAATATCTAGAAGTAGGATTTGGCCAAAAAAACTCTCCGAAAGGTCTTGTTGCGTAGTCAACAAGTTAATTTAGATGGAACGAGTGGACTCTGAACTCGTCCTTGTTTGGCATCTACTGTGGATTTAAGGACTTTTTTTTTTTTTTTTTTTTTTTTTTTTTTTTTGGACTTCTTCAAAGTCAGCGAACAAAACATATCTACTACAATATCTGTTGTGTAGTATAACTTTTTCTTCTTCTGTATCTAGCTCTACACGGAGACATGAAGCTCAAGTGATCCGCGAACGAGCCGTTGACATTATGACTATCTTCACGACATATCTCAGCCATAGGATCGTTTTATTTGTTTTATTGGCGCTCTTCATTTTCCAATTCTTGCCTTACGCAACCTGCCAGCAAGAGTCAGAATCCAAGGTCACGGCGGAAACAGTAATTGGAATCATTTTGCTTTCCATGTTCCTCTTAAGTATAGTCGGTTGCTGCTTCTTCTATGCATACAAGAGTGTAGAGATTGAATCTGGAAGCCGTCAAGTGCAGCACACTAGAGCAAGTCATGGGCTCGACAAGGACATCATCGAGTCCTTCCCATTTTTCCTTTACTCGGAGATCAAAGGGTTCAAGATAGGCGAAGGCGGAGGGAATGTGCAATTTGTTTAAACGAGTTTGAGGATGAAGAAACGCTACGTTGGATGCCTCCTTGTAGCCACACTTTCCATGCTAACTGCATCGATGTCTGGCTCGCTTCTAGGTCCACATGTCCGGTCTGTCGTGCAAGTCTGTCACCGAAACCTGGTGAGAGCTTTCCATATCCGAACATGGATCTTGAAACGGGAAATGCACAAAGAGGTGTTCAAGAATCCCCCGAAGACATAAGCTTGACAGGTAATAGTGTGACATGGAGCAGCAATGCAAATTATACAACACCTAGATCGCGATCTACAGGGTTATTGTCTAGCTGGCGTATGGCTGAGATATTCGTCCCTAGATCTCATTCGACGGGGCGTTCAGTGGTTCAACTTGGTGAGAATCTAGATCGATTCACACTGCAGTTACCGGATGAGGTGCAAAGACAATTGCTTAGCTTGATTAATCCGATAAGGAGAAGCCACTTGGCCTTACCTCAAGCCAGGAGTTCGAGACAGGGCTACAGGAGCGGCAGTGTTGGGAGCGAGAAAAACAGTTTCGCTCAGGGACGACAAACACTTCGGCGGGCCATATCAATGTCCTTCTCTTTTCAAGCTGCTTCTGTTCGGTCCACATTTGGGAAGGACGTTCGAGAGGCATCCCAAGCTACGGACAACGATTCTGGTGAACGGCCTTTTGAACGCCTCATGCCAGAGAAGGTCTAACAACTAATCTATCTACTTTTTTTTCTTCAATGGACAAAACTAAGTCACAGAAAAGGTTGAGTTTGGTGATTATGGTTGATATCATCCATGCGTGCTACAGTTTGGTTTAACCATAAACTGGTTCTAGTATTTTACTTAAGGGTTTGTTAAACATAGTTAGAGCAAATGGAATTCGATTAGCACCGTTCGAAGATCTTGTACAGCTTTTCAAGGGATGCTACCTGCCAAAGAGTAAAAAAAAATGTGATTAGTGTCTTTGTGAGATTTGATTTTCTAGACAAAGGTTTTGGACTTTATGATAAAATGTGAAACTTCTATTGGTAAGTTGCAACAATGGTAACCTTTACAAAAGTCCCATTTGAAGCCATGGAGGCAGGTGGCTTTAAGAACAATCTCATAGACGGAAACAGCACGTGTTGGATTGACCATTCACGTTGCGCCCATGCGTTTTCAGCATCTGAGAGAAGGTCTTGGTCAAGAACTGACTCCATCTCGACGTTACCCCCTGAAACAGTTCAATGTCAAATTAGATCCTCACTTCTCATATGCAGAAAACCAAAAGCAAAAGGTAAGATACCTAAAGCTGGATTCTCCTGAGAGCTCTCAATTGTCTTAGCATAGAACCGAGCACCATCACCAGATGGGTTTGGCAAAAGAGGAGGATGCATGGCGTAAAAATTACCAATAGCTGCAGAAACTCCTTGAAAACAAGCCTTCTCATCTTCCCATTCAACCTAAATCATACGATAGTGTATATTAGAACCCATTGTTCCTCTGATCAGTAAAATTTCCGTAGAAGCAAAATGGTGTAAATAGTATGCTCTTTTCTTAGAACTCACATCATTTCCCAAGCATAGTAAAAACTCAGGAACACGATCCATGTCAGGTGTATACTGGTCGAGTATGACAGGAAGCCGTGACAAATTCCCATCGTTATCAATGAAAACGCTGAAATACTCCTCTAACATTTCCGCTTTTTCCTTAAGGAGTTCTGTATTCATCTATATTAGAAACGAAACAAGTTAACCAAATCCATAGAAAACATCACAACCTCATGAACTTGTAACAGTGGAGGTAACAAATTGAGTCGAAGGAATAGCTAATACAGAAATAAAATATGCAGAGAGAAGAACTTACTTCAGCGATTCTTTCTTTCAGGTGATCATTTTCGTCATTTTCAGGATCTAGATCCTCCTCTTTCAGAGCCAACAATATCAACTCAGACAGAGGGGCTGGATCGCTAAGCTGTATTGCATTAAAATGAGCAAAACGACGAAGAGTTTGCTGATACATGAGCTCTTTGCTGCAAATTCCAATAAGATGGTATACGGTATGAGCTTTAACACACTTCGTGTAGACTATATTAACAAAGTAGAATATCCTCCACTAAACATTTAAAACTCAAGAATAATACCTGAGGTTCACCACATTTGCAAGGTATAGATGTGTTTGATACTGAACTAAAGCGAAAACATCATCTGCCATTCCAACATATGTGCAATTCCTAACAGTCTCCAGCAAACCTAACAGAGTATAAATCCAAGAGAAGCGGTTACAAGGATTGGTTTAAAGAAGGTAAAGGTTATGTTCATAAGAGTAAAATTGCCTAGCAAGCAACCTGGATGGCAGCAACTGTCAACTCCAGAAAGAAGTTCCTGGACACTAGAAAGATCAGCAGTTTCCTTTGGGTTTCTTCTTTGTCTTATAGAAGACCTGCAATGCAAATTATAATACCATGTAAGTTCTAATGAAGCGTAAAACATTAATCAATAAAAGAATATCTCCGGTAAAGCACACCAAATTTTGTTAATATGAAACTATATATGTTGTATCAGGTGAGGTCCTACCTCACTGCACTTAAACTAGAAACCTTGTCAGGTAGATTATGGGGCTTAGGTTGCAAAAACGCATGTAACCTTCCTGCTGGGTCTGATGAATCCGTTCTCACCATTTTATGCACAGGAACCTTCGGGGTTTTTTGTCCTGGTCAAAGAGAAGAGCACAAGCTATTCCATGAAGTGAAAAAGGACAAAAGAGTATGCAATAAAGGTATTCAACGCAGCCAAATGATTCAGTACCAGAAGGCAGCGGAGAGACTGGAGTATCACTTCTCGGGGATTTTAGTGTAGATTGAATGTATTCCACTTTCTGTAGCACGAAGGAACATAACATAAATGTCCTTAACCTCCAATAAAATATTGCTTGAAGTTCTTTTGCACACATACCTGCTCTTGAAACGTCCTAGTATCATTTGTGTTCCTCAGTTTCAGTTCAACCTCTGACTGTATCATCTCGACCATGATTTCCTGGTTTAAAAGACTTACCTGCGTTAGACCAAAACATTTATCATTTGATGTATAATAAGGAAATCATTTTAAAAGCAAGTTAAGCAGTAAATAAACAATCTTATCATAGAAATATTTATACATGAATCTGAAGCAGCTACCTCAAAACTAGTATAAACGGAGAAAAGCAATTACCTCTTTCTTTGTTGGGTGAATATTGATATCAACATGCTCCCGTGGCATATTAATCGACATGTACACAAAAGGTTTCGATGCTTTTGGTAATGTTGCAGCATAAACAATCTCAATGGCTCTTTTTAAAGCTGAACATTCCACTAATCTATCTGTTGTAATCAATTAACCAATTATCAGTACATCGGATTATCTAGTGATAAACGATACAGATTTTAATTTCTATAAGGAAAGAAAGTCCTCACCATTAATAAAAAGCACCAATATGGTCTTCTTAGCAAGATAGTTCGAATTGGATACGAAACCTTCCATATCAAAAGCACAACCAGAGGAGTCAGTGGAGGAGACTTCAACTTTTATCAAGTTCTTCGCAACTGATACACCGTACACAGATCTGATCGAATCAAGCCTTGAAGACGACACAACAGAGTGAACATCAGCCTTGACAGCTCCATGCTGGCAAGAAAGCAAAGCTTCATTAAAAAAGCCAATCTTCCAAAAGGGTAGACTAGTTTGGTTAGTAAGTATTACAAACCTTTCGACATGAAAAGCTAACGTTATTGTGATGAATGGCCATCCGGCTCAATAAATCTACTATTTTTCCATAATCATCAGCAGAGTTTTGAAGTGTCTTCCTTCTAGCAATCATATTATAGAACAAATTCTCCACCTACACACACAGAACATGGAAAGTTACTGACAAAATACACTTCTTTTTTTTATGTCATCAACAAACAGACTCATCTAAGACTCTGCAAACATACAAAATACACTTCTCCCACTCGTTGCTCAACCAATTTGATAACTAACCATTGTCTGCGTTCCTTTGACAGCTGCACACGCCTTTGGTTCATGCTCCATCACACCATCTCTGTAAGACACTCTGAAACAAAAATTGCAAATATACAATTAATAACACTATTGAGCTAAAGAAAACATTAGCTTAAACGAATACCTGTGACCATGAATCTGGCCTTTGGTAATAGTGGTGACTGTAACATGAGCAACATAAGTCATACTAGCGAGTGCCTCTCCTCTAAACCCCATCGAACTAAGAGAGAACAAATCTTCATACTTGCTCAGCTTCGATGTTGTATGCCTCTCGCATAGAATCGGCAAGTCTTCACGCTACAACAAGTACACAAAACTATATCATCCACAACGAGGATTTTTCGTGTGTAGAAGAATCTTACTCTAATGCCGTGACCATCGTCGGAGACTTGAATGAGCTTCAAGCCACCGTCCTTAACGGTAACGCTTATGGAAGTTGAGTCGGCGTCGAGGCTATTCTCGACGAGCTCCTTAACCGCTGAAACTGGACGCTGGATTACTTCACCCGCTGCGATGCGGTTGACCACTGACTCTTCTAGCCGTTGTATCTTCGGCGGGTCTCTTGGTACAATCGACGGAGACGGAGACTCTTCTATCTCCATCGACATGGCTGTAGACTCTTCCTCCTCCATCGCCACCGCACGAGGCGAACCGTCGGTCATCTCTCCTCCGCTAAAAACCTCGCGCCAGATACAAATTAGTGCCGCTAAATGTCTGCACATTGGGTCAATGACGTCTTAAAGCCCATTTAGCTAAGTTTGAGACTTTAGCCCAGTTAAAAGCAAACAAACCACGACGTCGTTCTACTTGTCCTCCAATTACGCCTTGGCATTTGTTAGGATATTTCCCACCTCCTTCTATATTTCACTCCAAAATAGGGTTTGGAATAAAATATACTCCAAACCTACTTCATTTTCACTTTATAATGGGGTAAAATATGTATTTATTCCATCAGTGTAGTATGTTTTCATTTTTTTATCATTACTCCATTTTTCATTCCAAAATGAAGTAGGATTGGAATAAAACTCAATCATATTTTAAAAGAAAAAATGGATTTATACATTGGAGATGTTAGGACTGGGCATTCGGGTACCCATTCGGGTACGGGTCGATTCTTTTCGGGTTTCGGATTTTTCGGGTTTTGAAATTAAGCCCCATTCGGGTATTACAAAATTTCGGGTCGGGTTCGAGTCGGGTCCTCCCGGGTCCCGGTGGGTTCGGTTCTTATCACTAGGAACCTGAAAATAACCAAATAATCAATGTATCTAAAACGGGTTCGGGTATTTGTATCCAAAGTAACCATATTACCCGATTTTATTCGGGTATTTTGTATCCAAATTACTAAAAAATACAAAAAAGTAACCTAAATACTCATTTAACATGGTTTTGTTTGAGTAATTCTATCCAAATGATCTTATTTTATTTGAAAATACACAAAAATATTAAAAAAATAACTAATATATTTAATTTATAATTTTAATTTTGATTATTCAAATAATTATAAGTACAATTAAAACTAATATTTTAAAATACATATTTATATTTCGGATATCTTTGGGTACTCATTCGGTTCTCGGTTTGGATCGGGTTCGGTACCGATTCTTTGGATAGAGCAATTGAAGATCCATTCGATTATTTACCCCGGATCCAGTCGGGTTCGAGACCCTGATTTTCGGGTCGGTTTCGGGTCGGTTCTTCGGATCTGGATATTTTGCCCAGCCCTAGGAGATGTTCTAAGAAAACAAGAGTAAGGGTATATTTTCAATAAAACTTTTTGGTCATTCTTTTCATTGTGTATTCTTTTGGTTAAAAAAATATTTCATTATCTTGGAGATTTCCTTGTTAGTTATTATTTGATTTCAATCTAATTCTCATACGGTTAAAAGATTAAAAATATGAAAATCTCAAAATCTAAAGATCCCCAAAGTCTGAATTCAAATAAATATCCAAATATCAGTACCATAAATGAATATTCGAAACTTAAATAACTAAATCAAATACCCAAACTTATGTTTTTATTAGTGTTTAGCTATATATCAATAAAGTTTAAATAATGTTTAATAATTTTTGGATTTTAAGTGATTTGGAATATTGAGTGAGCATTTTAGGTAAATAAAAATAGAGAATTTGCATTGTATATACATGAAAATTGCTCTGGGAAAAAAAAATACATGAAAATTGCTTATTTATCTATTATATAATGACATTATTCACACATTGTAAATAATTCATTCCCCATATTCACTTCTTCTTAGTTTTTTTTGGTCTAAAACTTCTTCTTCTTAGTTTTCTCTCTTTCTCTTAAGATCCAACCTTATTCACCTTCAATTCCATCAAAAATATAGCCAGAGAAGAAATCGCGATGGTAAAAAAACTGATCAATGAGATGTATGTATGAAAACTCTGTCTCCCGCCTTTAAGACTGATATCTTCACCGTAAATCACTGAATGCAAATGATTCTGAGTGGTTGCAGCCATGATATCTTGGCTTCAGTCTGGCTATCTTAGCTTCATGTGATCGTGTATATACGTTTATTTTAACTTGAGACTATCCACACAGATTTTTATTCAGTATCACAGTTAGTTAATCGGATAAGCTAATGGTCATATTGTTCTAATGCAAGATTAACTACATAGATTATTATTCATTTCCACAATTAATTAGCCGTATAATTCAATGGATATACGGTCATTTTAGTTTCTTAATTATATAGCAAAATAATAATATAAAAAATTGCACATGTTTTATTAAATCGTGTATGTATTTATAAAACCATCAGTTTATCTGATGAACACAAATTATGCAATCACTTGGGTTCTACTAATGCAAATGCATTTTTTGGAGACTTGTCGATGCATCAAACCATATGTTATAGGACCGAGTCTCAAAATCTCACAGTAATGCTATATGAGAATCACTATATGTTGTAGATTTATTTTCGATTGTTGCATTTACCCTCAATGTATACTTCGTTGTCCTATCCATCTATTTCCAAAACATTTAGACTTACTATGTATGGTGACAATACAATAAGCAATCAACACAAGAAGATTAGTTACCCTGTGTTCACCGTTTTGGCTACTCACAGAGGAGGGATCATTATCTCTCAACCTCAATATAATTTCTCTTTATTTGAAATACATTCAACAGTATTGTGCATCAAAGAGATCAAGCTATCATAGAAGTTACACACTCTAGAATAATATACCACCTCAAATTGTATCACTGCAAAAGGTTCTATTGTTATGCAATTTTGAAACTAAAATTTTTCTTCACATATTTTTGACATAATGCAGACAATAATTTCCGACTAATATTTTATGTAAAAAAAAGTAGCTACCTGGTCGAAATATTGTGACTGGTTTTATCATAACCAAATTTTGCCACATTTAGTGATAAACATGATGAAAATAAACAAGGCAACAGATGTGACATAATTGTTACTATATTTATTGTTACCATAGTGACATATATGTGACTAAATCCTATGTCTATCGTGACGATAGAGAAACTAAATATTCGTGACGAATTCATACAAAACGATGACGAAAAACAAATGTTGTTCCAAATTTTTTATATGCCGCGTCTTCAACCTGTAATTCTTATTGGGACTTAACAACATGGTAAATACGTTCCAATTATAATTTAATGTTCAATCTTCGATTTTGTGAAATAACACTCCCAAGTGGAAAATACACAATATTATTATGTTTCCAAACTTATAAATCTTAATATCTTTTATATTAATATTTTTTTATCGTCAAAAATTGGTCGTCAAAAATAAAGAAACTTTATGAAATAATGCATACATACCTCTTTGAGGCTGTCTTTTAATATAGAAATTGTATTATATATAGTAGAAACTAAATGTTATTATATAACCATGCAGAACCAACATATAATTTAGACACATAGTATGTGTATACAATTTGAGAGACCTGACACTTGAACTATGTTCGTTTCTTCTTACAAAGTATCCAAAGTTGGAGTTTAATGCACATAGATGGCATTGGTTATGTTTCTATGTTCTAGCACTGTTGTCTGAATTTATTCCACTAGACTCTTCCGCTCATCTTCCATTCTGTTTTGCCACTCATCCACATGCACCCAAAACAAATGTTCACAATTACAATCTTATCAAACACATATAGCTTTGATGAAAGAGAATGACTAGAATAGAACATAAAAAATGAAATATTACTAGAATAGCTACATTTTCTAAAAATTACTAGAATGTTTTTTGATCCTAGTAAATTACAATAAACACTCTTCCTTAGTTTGCCTATATTTTTAATTAAGAATGCCATGTCAGCAAACCGTATTCCACCTCACCTTATACGTATTTCATGTCATTAATATTTTTTACACTTACCAATACATTCATTAATTTGTTCAAAACAAGAAAAAAAATCAACTCCCCACTCCCTCTTCCGAAGTCGAATTCTTCAAACTTTAGAGAGAGTTTTTCAGTGTGTCGATGTTCTCTCCTCCGTGAACTCATCTTCTCCAGTCTAGCATTGTCTCTGAAAACTCGTAAGCATGGTTGGTTGCATTCTAGCAGCCTCTCTCCGTTCAGCAAACCATCTAGTCATCATAACACGTATCGCTTCCAATAGTCTAACAATGTGAGGACCTCTACCATTTGACAGTGCTCTGTTCATCGATTCTGCTATGTTCGTAGTCATCAGATTGTACCTTTCACCTGGGAAATGGACATGCGCCCACAGTCAGACATCAGCTCTTACCAGGTATCATGAAGTGCAGGATTAAGCGCTTCAATCTCCTCGAACATCGCATTAAAATCAGCCATCCTGAAACATCTTGTCGCTTTCTTCACCAGATGAAATGCATCTTTTCCTCTGTACTGTGCCAAAATGTTTTTGTATAAATGGTATGTGCAAATTCCCCGAGAAGCAAGCGGATACACATTCCCAATTTCTTTCCCTATCGCGTTATGCCTATCCGAGATTATAGCAAGACCCTCGTCATCGGGAATCAAAACTTTTAGTTGCATAAGAAACCAGTCCCACGAATCCTCATTTTCTGTGTCAACCACACCGAAGGCAATTGGAAAAATCTGAAAATTGCCATCCTGAGCTAGGGCTGTGAGAATGTCCTTTTGTATTTACCATTAAGAAACGTCCCGTCGATGACCACAACTTTACGCATGAAAGGAAACCCACTTATGCTCGCACCAAATGCAAGGAACACATACATGAATCTCCCAAACTCATCGATCTAAAGACGTGTAATTATACCCGGATTTGCCCTTCTTATCATGTATAGATACGACGGCAGTTTTTCATACCCAATCTCAGGTGTTCCCTCCTCGATTTCCCTTGCATATTTCAGCGTCCTATGTGATTTCCAATAATCCATATGCACACATCAAAACGATACAAACAAGTCAGTCGCATCACATAATTAATTCAGCCAAAAATAAAACTTAAGTCTGCCTTAACGTAAACGTTACTCGGCCGTAACGTTATTATAAGTTAGCCGTACTGTAATAATAAGTCAGCCAAATATATATAAATATTAAATCAGTCATAGTGTTAATCTAAGTCATCTTAGTCGTTACAATAACTCAACCGCATATAAATAAATACCTTCACACCAAACTGCTTATTGATGGCTATTCCGACACTGGCAGGTCGACCGGTCGGACCAACGTCGCCAAGAAAGTCTCTGTACAACTGTCCTAAAATATCCGGTGTTGCTTGCCGAGATCGATTATGACGCTCAATTATAGAACATAAATGCTCTGAATCAAAAATACGAACATAGAACGCCGGGGGATCCCCTTGTGGAGAAGCACGAACTCTCCAGAGACATCCATCAATCCAACATCTAACAATGAGAAGATCTGTTCTGGATACCTCTACATGATAATCAAATTTATCTTTCACTGTAAGAAGTTTCAGTCGTGTCTCCAAATCGGCTTTAGTGTCGTATCATTGCCCTACCGCAAGGTCAAGTGAAGACAACTCCAATCTGATAACATCTGGATTCCCGTTTGATCCGCTCATCGACCAGTTTTGAGTTCTCTTCTTTGGAGGTAGCGACGGTGAGCCTTCGTCTTCTACGTGAGACTCACCGTATAAGCTGAAATTATCATCTTCAGACGACGCACCATCAGAGTCGTCGAACATATCAAATCAGCTATCAAATTCATCATCTTCTTCATTTTGTTCGACTTCTTCATCTTCTCCGCTAGCGTTCTATTTTTCTCCTTCCACTTTACTAGAGCAGTCATTCTCATCACGTTCGTCCTCCAAACTGAAACCATCATCACCCCCACGGTAATCTTCGAATCTAGATTCCACTTCTGAGCGTTCAACTTCTGAGAGTTCAACTTCTGAGCTAAAAGTGCATAACTTTGATGTTTCTCTCTCGAACCGTCATTTTGATTGACGTCGCCATCCCTTTTCTCCGTAATCTCCACACAGAGACGTAGTTGTTCGATTTTCCTTAGGCTTAGAAACCTTGTAACTGACGAGTATCGGAGACAAAAACCAGTGGAGTATCGTGCGCCAGTGTTTTCAGAGTTTTATTCAAGAACATATAACTCATCTTAATCTCATGACTCGACTCACTCAATTCGTAATCATCGAGTACCGACTTTGCAATCGTCCCGTGTTGTTCGCTCATCTATATGAAGAACTCTGCATCCTCTATTGTCAGTTACGAATATATATCTCTTTTTCTTAACCCAGTTACCAGAAACAATTATTATGGGATCCATTATCTCTCAGAGCAGGATGAAGAAGATAGATGAGATGATGAAGAAGATGAAGAAGTTGAAGAAGATGAAGATATTCAAAATCAGAAAGTGGTAACGTTTTTTATGACATGGCAACTAAGAGCTGATGACATGGATGATGACATGTCAAATCGATAGGTCAGCCAACATAGGAACACATAACTCAGCTAGAGTACCTCAACCATAACACAGAACGTATGTCAGCCGCAATGTGAATGCTATTCTAGTAATTAATCTTTTCTTAATACCCAGCCGTCAATACGCGAGAAAACAATAAGTCAGCCATATCGTCACCTAAATCAGTCGTCAAGTGAATGCTATTCTAGTAATTAATCTTTCGCTAACAGGTCAGCCGTAATAGGAATGAAATTTCTGTTTATCCAACTTATTACGGCTGATAAACGATAACTCAGTCATTACAAGCTCTCTTAAGTCAGCCGAAAGTTTAGTAACACAGTCCGCCGATAATCATTGAATCAGCATGCGAAAATTTAACTCAGCCGTTTCTTAACTACATCTCAGCCGAATTTTCAAAAACTCAGCCAGTCGATGTGTAAGTCAGACGTAACGTGTGTTTCTAAGTCAGCTGAGATCACATAATTCAACCATATTTCTGTTAATCAGCCTTCACATGGGGCTGACTTATAGAAGTAAGTTAGCCCTTTTCATAGAAGTCAACCATATTAATTAAATCAGCCATAACGTACGAATAACTCAGTTGTAACGTAGTTTATAATGCTTTGCGGCTGACTTCATTAATTCGCGTCAGCGAATTCCTACGTGACGACGGTTTTTGGCTGACGTGGCATGAAAAAGTAATGGCATTCTTGTAAATACATTTTTTCGCACAACATGATACAAGGACACGCTGAGCATTTAAAAAATGGCAGTAACAAAAAAAATTGTATTCTTCTAGTTTTAAGTAATAAAATATGTGCTAGTAAGTCAACTTCCCTTGATGAAAACTGCAAAAAAAAAAGACTTGGTCTTTTGACACTATCACATCCAACAACAGAGAAAACTGCTTTTGTAACGAACTTGTTTACTTATTGCAATCATATGATTTATTTCCTTGTTTATTGTGTGTATTTATATAGTACACTTTTTTAAACCAAATTTGATATAATAATAATTTATTAAACCAAACTTAGCTCCTCCCTTGAATTACGTGTATAATATATCTGTCTCCACTTTTATTAACCCTATAAACTTCACAAGAGACGTGAAAGTCCATCCGCTTAAATCAAGTCCATCATTTTGTTTCTCTTCCTTGTCCAAGTCAATCACTTCCTCTCCTTCTCTTCACATTTTCCCTCTTTCTCTCATTCTCTTACTCTTCTCACTAAGTCTTTGTAGACGTCGTCGTAACCGGTTAAGGATCACCTCCGACGTTATCATGCCATCAATGGAGCTATCACCATGCATGTAACACCCCCAACCTTCCTAGACCGAACAAACCCAGAACTATCCGACATTATCATAATTTGATGAGCATCTCTGGCAATCCAGCCAACTTTCAAGAACAAATCCAAGACTTATGCTGGTCCACCCGCGACTATGTCCCTCTTGACTGCGGCCTAAGGTTTGCCAACCCGTTCTGTGGTCTATAGTTGTTTAGTCCAGAAAAGACTAGTATCAACATTTAAGGAGATTTAAATGTAAAACATAAATTTTATTTATTTCACAATATTCGGAAACTCGACAGTGTCCAATACAGTCAAAAATATACCCATAAGAATTACAAATGAAAACGACTGAAAACGATAGTCTTCTTATTACTTGCAAATAGCACCGAAAATCTACGTTGACCATGTCTACCACACCCTGAAAACGCCCAACCCTCAATGCTTATCTGCGAAAGGGAGAGAAAAGGGGGAATGAGTATTGTAGCATTACTCAGTGGTAACTGAACTCCACTAACAACAATAACAACAATATTTCCCAACCCAATACCCGACACAAATGCAAGTAACCATGCAACAAGTAATGACGTGCAATTATCATATATGCAATGCAGAAATAACAACAATAATGATGCATGCTACTAAACTATGCGGAGACGCTCTAACTCATCGCATAAAACTAATAAAACCTATGTCTCAGAAAACTCAACACACTCTAGACATATTCTAGAAACACTCTCCCTCAAATTCAGATGTTAGCACTAGCTACGACATCCTAGTAATCCCAAAACATCACATCACATCAGAAGCCTACCACTCCCACCAACTGAACACTACCGGCTACAATCACATAGTCGGAAAACATCATTTCTTTGAGAATCATTTCACTCACGTTCTTCCGGGCTGTATCAACGAGGGCATTCCTTTGTTGAGTACGCCCCTACGTCACGAAAGAATGGATGAGGGGAGGGTTTGTCACACACACACACACACTAATCATGACGCACATACATGGTCAACGTTATACCAACACACCCACTCAGTTAGTCTCCCATTGGGTGAAACACATCGTAAGGATTAACGAGGAGTTGCATGCTCTATTCGACACGAGAATAGACAACTCAAAACCCACACAATCTAGATCTAGCTAACACAAATAGTCTACGCATGCAACTACACAACTACGACTCATCAATATGCAACTTATGCATAATTATCAATGCAACACATGAATAACTAACAATGCAACTCATGCATAAATATCCATGCAACACCTGCATAACAAATAATGCAATTTATGCATAACTGTTAATGCAACACCTACATAAATAACAATGCAACACATGCAACTCATCACAACGTCTAGATAGGCATGCAATATATCATCCATTCAATGCATGTAACACAATAACAATGTCTAGACAAGCTTGCAATAATAACAAGTACTAAATGTATGCTACACCTCAATACTATCTAGACAAGCATGCTACACCATATCTACTTTACGCATCTACAACATTACTATTTAGACAAGCATGCTAATAACAAAATAAACAATCAATCAAGAATGCCATAAAAATAATCAAGGATGATGTTTACACACACCCATACAATCTGCATAAAACCATCAATACTCAATATGACTTAGCTTAAAGACCCAGCTTAAGCTCTTCACCTTCTCAAAATCGTTAGTCTACACACAACGACTATTCCGGAAACTAGGAGTTTCTCAAACTCAACCACCTGCATAAAAACGTTAGTACACACATACAACTTTTCCAGAACCCACCTAGGTCTTCACTCTATGGTTTAGACCATGATCACATTCTTGATCACACTTTTACCTTCTTAGAACCTAGTTTACACAAAAACTAGCTTAATAGGCTAACGGCTTATGGGAGTAAGGACACTTTAAAACGTCAAACTGAAACCTTACCACTCTTGGAAGCACATTATTAAGGATCCAAAAATAAGGATCAGCCATCACTCAACCTCCTAACACACACCTTACCCTCACAGATAATTTAAGTAGTTTTGTCTATTTATCTCTCAAAGGGGAAAACTAAGAAAGATATAGAGAAAAGGTCTAGGAGTGAAATAGTTCTTATTTCTGATCCTAAGGATCCTATTTATATCCAAATATTGCATCGAAGCCCCTTGTCCAAACAGATGTCATTACCCAAAGCTCTTAAAACGTGCATTGGTGGAAAGCGGTGAGAAACATCATCATGTCGCCTATCCTTCTAGCCACAAGCTCACCTACTTCACCAGGTTCAGTGTAACAAATTTGGCTGGAAAATTGCATGCAAATTCACTTTGACACATACCCCCATTTTCATCCCATACACCACTTATGTTGAGACCAAATGTTGCTCTATGGTCTAGCCTTGCTCTCCTAACACAATGTAGAGTCAAACAAGTGTAGAATGCACCTATGCATGCATGACATGTCTCCAACAATTTAGATTCCAAAAAGTGTAGAATGCACCTAAGATGTACACATCCTTGCTTCCACAAACTATGTTGCCTCCGTCGACGCTGTCCACAACGATGAACTCTAGAAACTCGACGCTTCATCCTCCACACCCCACATCCATACAATCCTTGTCACCCCAATCCACAAAAGTGACATCCACAACCCATCAAAAATTCCGTAGCAAACAAAATACTAAAACAAAAGAAACTATGATCTATAATTTGATTTTGTACACAACTCTACTATCAACATTTTTTACTCAACAAACATTCATATCCGCACTTTTTATGTCCACATGTCTACTAAATAATTACCTAATAAATTAAAAATTAAATTTAAT
Organism: Moricandia arvensis; assembly: GCA_905132765.1. NCBI lineage: Eukaryota > Viridiplantae > Streptophyta > Magnoliopsida > Brassicales > Brassicaceae > Moricandia > Moricandia arvensis. The sequence goes on along the minus strand of CAJHQP010003750.1, from coordinate 25,020 downwards.
AAAATATCAAAGTATATATATTGACATCAAAATAAAAATAAAAAAACAAAAAGTTATACATATATTATATATATTTATATTTTTTAAATGAAATAATGATGAATAAAACATGATAGAGGTAAAAATATACTTTAATAAAACATAATAATAACTAACCAAATTTAATCCCGACCCACCTCACATTTCTCTTTCTGAGCAAGTGCAAGAAGTTTAGATAGAGTTTCTGATGCTATTTCACACATGTCACAATCTCCCTTCTCGAATACTTATCAAATATATAGTATCTGCTAGATTTACTTTATCTCTTAAAATCGTAGGGCCTATATTTAATCCAACATTCTATAAACCAAACATTTATTTTAATGCAAATCTCAACTAGATATTTTATGGTCACATTCTTTTTAAGATTTAACTAAATTCATGTTTCTTCATGCATAGGCCTCGGAAAAACTGTCCAAATATTATTTCTCCATTACATAAAGTATCCATCTAGCATAATGTGCCTTATAGTGAAAAATAAAACTTAAATGTGCCCTATAATTTAACACTCTCATCTTATATTTATAGATACTACTCTTCTCGGTTTACTTAGTTGGAATGGATTCTTATCAATCGAGTCTGATTTCAGTTTGAATCTCGGTTGGTTCATTTTGGAGCAAAGTGAGTTTCAACATGATTTAAATTGGTTCAAACTCATTTTAGCTCCAAAATGAACCAACCAGGATTCAAACTGAAATCAGACTCAGTTTCAACACAATTTAAATCGGTAAAAACTTAAAAAAACATTTGAAGAAACAAAACCTTTCTCTCTCCACATACTTTGTCTCTCCATGACCTTTCTCTCCCGCACCTCTTAACCCATTTGAAGTAAATCTAAGGCATCTGGCAACACGTACACGCGTGCTGGCACTGGAGGCGGTATCCTTGTTCCCTTTCCCTTCTTTTTGGTTTTCTTCATTGCGGCTTCTCATTCCCTTTGCTTTATTCGGGTCTATGTGTCTCGCAGATGTTCTGTTTTCGTCTCCGCTCGAGATAAGATCCGGTTATGGCGTGGTTGGCTAGATCATGGAGTATAGGACGATACGGAGTGTGATGTGGTTGTTGCTGGTGGAATCGGCTCTTAGGGTTGCAAGTAGTCCCTTAAGCCGCTTGGTGAGACGTCAGCGCGTGGAGGCAATGGTTCAACTTTGTTTCTCGATCCGGTGAGCAATATCATATGTTTCTTCTGTTTTGGGGCAGTGTGGTGTTGGATTTTGGCTTGTGTCTCCTCATTGACTTGTTGGAGAGGCATGTCTGTTTTATCTCGTATCATAGGTGCTTCGGTGGTTCAGTTTAACACGAAGGCAAGTTTAGCTTGTTACAATGGCGTGTCTCGTTGTGGCTGGTGTTGGCTCGTTGAGTTTGTATTGCTGCAGCGTCGTTTGTGGTCGTCCATGGCCTTTTAGAGATGGCGATTCAAGCTCTCTCTACTTTTTCACTCCCTCTTCCCGGATCTTGATTCTTGGTTCATCAAAGAAGTTCAGTCGATGAGTTTCATGGTGGTTTTGTTCCAGGTTTTATCTGTTTGGTTGTATTTGGTCTCCATTTACAGCATTTGATGGCGTTAGTTAACTGTTCTTCGGTTCTCGGAGACGGAGTTTGGCGAACGCTTATGAAGCTCTTGGGGTCTGCGAGCCTTCTGCCTCTTTTGGTGACAGCATTCGGCGGCCAACATATCCCACTACTATGAGGATGATCTTTCTTTGCCCATGGTAATGCTGTCTTATTAGATTATTACAAGTCTAAGAGTAATATCTGGTTCATTTGGTAGCGGTCTTCTCGGGTCCTTTTTTGCATCCCCGCTCGTGGTTTAGATCACCCTTGGAAAATCTTTGTCTATGCATGGGTTAGTGTCTTCCGTTCACTAGCTGGGAGGTTTTCGGGTCTCTTGTCGTTGCGCGGATATTCGTGGCAGAGCCGAGTTTTCATAGCCAGTTGTTGAATGATTTTCTTCGGTACGTGACTCTTCGACCTCTCTTAGCATGCCAAGTTTGAACTTCAGTGTTGGTATGATTACAAACTTTAATGATTCCATGGTAAGCTACTCCGGATGCGACATGGAAAGATCCTGTCATCCAAGGAAATGAGGTCAATCTCTCTTTGCCGTGGCAATCATCAAAGGTTGAGAACGGTATTCGATACTCTAGGATTTGAAATTCGAGTTAGCGGAACGCATTGGGGATAGGGGTCGAACAAAACTAGTTAGAAAATTTATGAATCGGGTAATTTTGTTCGAGTCGGGTTTGTAATCGAGTCTGTATTTCCGAATTCGGTTTGAATTATTAAAATTATTCAAAAAAAAAAAATTTGGTCCTCATGACAATACGAACAAAGTGCCGTTGAGGAAATGTCCCTACCGACAATATCTGACAAGAGGCTAAAGGAAAAGCAGTTTTTTGTTTAGTGCGCGGTAATATATTTGATTATATGAAACGGAAAGTGAAAGAAACATAAACAGAAGACGAGTTCAGCTTTGTGACAAAAACAAGACAGTTTTATTCTGATTTATTAGGGTTATTTGTGTACTGGAAAACTGATTTTCGTTAACAAACAAATAAGTCTTTTTAAAAGTTATAATTCCACTTTGTTGCCGATTCGTGCCAATTAGTCTAGTTTTTAAGTTTCTTCTTATCTCATTTGGGTTTAGCGATTTATGTGGGATACATCTTGAATGAAATAACTATTTTACAGTGTATCTCTTTTTTATAGAATGTATTTTGTTTTAACTTAAAACAAGAGTTTGATCGCGCAGATGTTTTTTACGTGGATCAAGTTTAAGTATGGAGTTTGTGTCTCATAATTTTTGTGTTTAACTGGATTGCTTAATAAGATATTTGTGATGGTTGAGAGGGTGTAGTGTTTTGTTTTGTTTTTTGATGAAATTTCAAATTTATTGATCAATCAAGAAAAAAAAATTATTTACAAATCAATCTCTACTATAGAAAAGACTCCATGCTAAGTGTAAGAAACTTTAGAATCTACATTGTTACTTCAATCCATCTCCTCAATAGCTCACGTAACTTGTGTTCTGATTTGTATTTTAAAGAGAAGATTCTACTCTTTACTGTCTTGTCAATCTGTCGTCGCAATTGATATGTTGATGTTCTGCTTTGCTGGTGGCGCCGGCCATTTCTTTCTCTCTATATTTTATGAACTGTGGTCTAAAACAGTAGCTTAGCTAAGCTAGCGTCCACTCCTTTTGATCCCATTCTCTTCAGTTGGTGCACTGTCCACTGCCAGTCCGGGTAAATACAATTCCTTATCAATTTTCGTGCTAGGCCCTCCCATACCGTATAGGAATAAGGACATAACTCACAGCCCTATACCATTCCACATTGCCTCATTCGATCACATGAAGACAACTTGTTCCTAACGGCAAGCCATGTAACGAAGGAAAATCGAGGCCCTCCTTGTGCGAACCAAATAACTTTGCTCCATTCCACTTTACTTCCCTTGCACCTTACTTGCTCCCAAATTTTTTGAAGCCGAGAAGGTAGTATTGTAATTATCGTCTCCATGCTTCCACATCACAATATCACTTCCATTCGCAGGCCTACAAGCTTCTATCGCCGTGATGCTATAGTGCAGCTCATGAAATTAATGGCTTCTCCTTCTCCGTATGCTCCAGCCCTCCCCTGTCACAACATCACTGACCTTTGCATGGCGCAAGACACCAAGATAAGTAGTTCATGCAGCTCCTGTGATGTCATGTCTATCAATCGTCCCTTCCCCAACCAGTCATCGAACCAAAAATGACAACTTTTCCCATACTTAACATCAATCCTGAAGAACTGATAAGCCCAATCCCTCCGTAACTTCCTCCATATCCAAGACCCCTTTGAGGCAAAGTGGTTATTCAGTTAACTCAACTAATATTACGTTTGCTCTTATATGTTTTTTCTTGACTGTTGTAAGTTGTCTTTCGTATGGATTATTCAACTATTGATTTTTTATTTTCATATCAGTAATAAGATTATGGTAGTTTTTTTTATTGGAACTCAATACTTTTTCAATTTATTTGGATACAATAATCTTAGAACATTATGATATTCTCATGAGGATATTTCTAACATATATTACTAATATAGACAATTTATCATTAATTTTTAAAATAAAAAGATTTAAACTAATATAAAGATGACACTTTAGGGTATGTCACGTTTTTCCGAGTCTCTCACCACCCAGACTATTTTGATGATTTGTTTTTCTCTTATTTTACAATTTTGAATTATGTTAGTTTTTAGAATCTTGGTGAGGAACTGTATGTAATGTCGTCTTTACTTCTCTTGCTTAAATCACTAAAATCACTCAACAAAAAGGAAAAGGCGTAAACATGACTCGAGCACTTGTCTAGGGAGGGGGCACCGACGAGTCTTTTAGAATTTTAAGAGCAATATATTTTTTTCATCTGTTTATAGTAGTTGTCTACAAGAAAATATCAAATTTATGAAAAACATATATGTCATGAATTTATCGGGAGAGGCTATTCTCCACGGATTTTCGTAGAATATGATCCGTCGGGTCTATCTTATTGGAAAAAAAATTATTGTCAAAAATTTATCATAAATTCGAAGGATTTTTGACGACAAAATTTCTTAAAAACAAGTTTCATTGGGCAACATATTCAAGAAAAATTCTAAAAAAAAAAATTCGTAGAAATTTGTGAAAATTTGTTGGGAATTCTTCATCGGGGGGAATTCGCCAGAAAATATGTCAAAATCCATTAGAAATGTTCAAACACTTACAATTTTCTTAAAATTATGTATAAATATTTTAAAATATACTAAAATATAAATGAAATTTTTTAAAAAAAATTTATAATAAAAAGCTTCAAATACCAAAATAAAAATTTATAATTATATCAAATATCAAAACATTTTTGTATTTTTATATTTAAGATTTTTATATCAAGACTAAAAAATATTTTATTTCTTAAAATAAAAATAACTTTTAAATTTCAAAAGTTGTATACAACTTTTTTTAGAATATAAAAATATTTATAATAATAAAATATACAAATATAATTTTTTAAAATAATTATGGAAAATATTTTCATGAAAAGTTTTCAAAGAAAATAAAAATATTTTTTGTATAACTAACTAAGATGTACAAAATAAATAAAATATTAAAAAATTTAAAATGAAAAAGGTTTTATATATAGTTCTAAAACAATTAAAGATATAAAAAAATATACTGTAAGAATTGAAAATGCCTTCTAAAAAAGTTTAGAGAGTTTGTAAGAACTAGTAAAACACTTGTTACACGTTTTATAATAATATGTTTTATTAAATATGAAAATGTTTTTTATTTATTAAACATTTGATAAACGTTTTTCCATGTGTAAAATATAAACAAATTTTTCTTCTTAAAATAAAAAAAATTAAGTTCGTTGACAAAAAAATAAAAATAAAAAAAATTAAGATAGTATAATTATATTAAAAATGTAAAAATCAGTTTTTTCAATAAAAACATCTTTTTAAATTTAATAAACACAAAATTATTCTTAAAACTAACCAATCCTTACACTACCATTCAGTCCTAAAGCTAGCTTAAAAACCTTAAAGCTAACTTCCAACTCACTAAAACCAACACTAACATGTTTTAAATCCAACCATCTCATTAAAAATGGAAACAAGATTTGGGGATGATTTTGGGAGGGAGGGAGGAAGGGAGAGAGAGAGAGAGAGAGAGTCGTCAAATCTGGAATCTGTCGGAAATTTATTTTTGTGGTAACCAAAAAATTAGGCGGTCCAATTTCCTGGTTTTTTTTAGATCTCCGACAAAATACCTTGTACGTCAGTATTTTTGCATGTATTTTTATTGGTTGACCCGTAACACCAAACCACCAGGAATCTGTAAGAAATTCTCGATGGACTAAATAAATTCATTGGGATTTTTTTACGGATTATGGTTTTGGGTCATGAAAAATGGAAAAAAAAAGCTATCGAGAATAGTTGATTACGTTATACACTGGATAGAAAATGGTTTATGACCATCACACACAATCAATAACACTTAAAATAATTTTGGCCGGACTCGGGTTTGATCCAAACTCCGTAGATATTCTACAACAAGTTTCAATAGGCTAAAATAGCAATACTCAGTCCTAACCATTTTTTGGCCGGTTCTGATTTGAATTTTTGGATTCGGATAAAATGCCTAGATCGAAGACAAGCACCATCCATTTAGCGTTTAGTGCTTTCTGAAGAGTGCTCATTATTAAGAAGCTGGATATGGTAGCTATACGATTTAAGTTGAACGGGTACGAGTTACTTTTGATGTAATAATGAGAAAATGTGATAGTTTATTTAATTAGTAGTATATTAGTTGGTGCTGAACTAACCAGTAACCACCACATGTGAGGGGTATGATGAAAATTTTGCTTGGTTATTTGATGGCAAAAATGATTTATTACTATTGTTCTACTGATAAATATTGTTTCATTTATTATTTTACTACTTTAACTAATAAGTTTGTTTATGTTTAGACAAAAAAAATTACATAATGAAACTGGAATTGTAGTTTACTAAATATTTTTCTTTTTTTTTTCTTTCATACATAGTTACCTTTTGAACGGTTAAAACTTATATTTTTTTGTGGTTGTTGTATGAAAAACATTAGTTTGTAGCTAGCATAAAAAGATATTGTATCAATTTAAGGCGTGACTGGGGTAAACACAGTGGTTGTGGGTGCACCTATGGAAATTTACGGATATGGGCGATTGAAGTTTTAAGTGTTATTAAGCAATTTACACGCTTGGTACATCGATTCGATATTGGTGCTTTTGTGGAATACTTATCATTGGTTGGTTGACTACCAAATACAACAACGGCTTATTAATAAATTGACAATGTTAATACTTTATATAATTACAAAATATTTAAATTAATTATTATAATATATATATATATATATTATATTTATAAAATCATTGCATTAATTTATAAAAAATATTTTTGGGTTTATATATATATATATATATTAATGTCTAAAATTATAGTAGTATATTTGTTTTAAAATTTTATAATATAATTAAAATATAATATTAAGTATTTATATTTTCAAAAATTTTAAAATTAAATTAAATAGTTTTATTTTAATATAATTATTTTAAAAAAAATATAATTTATTCTTCTTGCAATCTCTCACAAACGTAAGTGCTAATTGGAATCAGCTTTGATTTTGGGGAAAATTGCCAAAACTAACCTAAAACTTGATTTGAATTGCAAAAGTAAACCCAAACTTGAATCAAATGCAAAAGTAATCTAAAAGGCTATTGAAATTACCACCAGCCCCTTGTGAACAAACAAAAAAATTGATTTTTGTTTCCGTTTCTAACCCTCGCAAGTCTTCTGTGTAGATGACTTAATTGTAAGTCGTCTCGACGACTTACTTGTAGGTCGTCTATTATAATATTTCTTAAAAATAATTTAAAATTTTTGTAAAAAATATTTTGATAAGTAAAAAATTGAAATCATGTAATTAACATATGTTTAAAGAGATATAAATTAAGATATAACAAAAGTTAATTGTTTTCAACATATATGAGTGAGTCATGATATTCTTTGATTTAGGTTTTCCCAACATATGTTCTCGTATTGTATGTGTTTTTACGGTTAGATTTTGGAAAGCATAAATGTTTTTTTGAAAAACTTAAAATTGACATAAGTGTGTTTATTTCTGTGTATAGTTAACACTATTTAAGTATAATTTGATTTTATAACGTGGTTAGTTAGTTAATTTAGTCAATTTAGTTTAGGGTTTAGGGTTTAGGGTCTGGGCCGACTTACTAGTAAGTCGTCTGGTGAATATTTACGGTAGACGACTTACTAGTAAGTCGTCTGATGCACGTTCAAACCGGACTGAACCTTTAGTTTTACCATTTTACCAATGTGCTTTTAAACATAACCGGATTTTTTACCGGACATATATAAGATTATTTTTTTTTGGCTTACTGTTTCGCGAAATTTAGAAACTGTAACGTCATTTCTCTCAAAGAGGCGATTTCGAAGGCGATTTCCGACGATTCTCTGTAATCCATCATTCTCACAACCGTTTTCTCACCGCCGTTATCACCGTCATTCTCACCACCTTTCTCACCGCCGCTTCCTATATTTCAAACCTTAGCGGCGTTTTCAAACCCTAGCGGCGTTTGTCTGTAAACCCTAGCGGCGTTTGTCTGTAAACCCTAGCGGCGTTTGTCTGTAAACCCTAGCGGCGTTTCTGTCAGAGGCGTGTCTGTAAACCCTAGCGAGGTAAGTTAAAACGTTGTCTCTTAAGTCCCCCGTTCTCACCACCGTTCTCACCGCATTCCTTTTTGGCTGTCTATTTTGGCAGATTTATATCCGCTGTGTCGAAGGCGACTATGACTTCTCCAAATTTTCAGGTATGCTCTAAAAATGTCTACTGGAAGTCTTGGAAGACTTATAATTAAGTCGTCTAGAAAGTCTTCCAGACGACTTAATTATACAAGTCTTCCAGACTTATAATTAAAATGTTATACTGGATGGTTTCGTGTTTGAGATGGTTGTCTTTCATTGTTTTGCAGACAAAAAAATGGATATTCCAAAACTCCCCCGAAGGTTACATACATTAGGGGAAGAGCCCCCCGCAATGAAAGCTATTTCGTATCATACGGATTGTTTGAAATTGCATGCTGCTTTAAAGAAAGTTCTTCATGGTGACGAATATGAAGAGCTAAAGGAGTCAAAGTTGGGAGTTTTCATCAAGTTTAAAGAGCTCGGATTTGCTTGGGCTTCAAGGCTGGTGCACTACATGCTCGGATTCCAGCTGGACATAAAGAAGAAGTACGAGCTGTGGAGTCTAGTTGGTCCAGAACCTGTGAGGTTTTCACTGTTAGAGTTTGAAAACCTCACTGGTCTAAACTGCGAGTACATAGAGGACCTTGAGAGACCGAAGTGTGTTGTTACAAAGGAGATGGCTTCTTTCTGGGACATGTTGGGAGTTCATGTCGAAGCTGGGCCATCTACTGAGCAGATAATAGCAGCATTTGAGAGATGCGAAGGGTGGTCTCGGGAAGATCGCAAGCGGCTCGGGTACCTTGCCATCTTCACTGGATACATTGAAGGGAGAAAGTATTCAACCGCCACAAGGGTATAACGTTTTGAGAACTATCCATGGGGGAGAGTCGCGTTCAAGGTGCTGATGGACTCTTTGAAGGACAAAGATATTTCGGGCTGTTACACTGTTGATGAGTTTATACAAGCTCTCCAGGTCTGGGTGTACATAGCTCTGCCGGAATTGGCTGCTAATTATGGTAATCGCATACCAAACAGACCGTCTCCACCGATATTGGCTTACATGGGTGGCAAAGGACGCAGATGCTTTAAAGATGCTATCTGCAGACAGGTATTTACTTCTATCCTTTACTCCCAAAATTAAGTCGTCTGAAAAGTCGTCTGGAAAGTCGTCTGGAAAGTCTCCCAGTAGGAAGACTTTCCAGATAACTTAATTAAGTCGTCTGGTAAGTCGTCCAGTAGGAAGACTTTCCAGACGACTTCATTAAGTCGTCTGGTAAGTCGTCCAGTAGGAAGACTTTCCAGACGACTTTCCAGACGACTTATTTATAAGTTAATCCGTCAAATATCTAAGTTCATATCTTATATTTACTGCAGACTACGGTGGTGAACTTTGTTGAGAAGGACTATGGTGAAATGTTTCCAAAATGGGACTCTGATGCTGAGGACCTTCCCGCGGAGAACATAATTAAAGTTATGTTTAATCAGAGACCGTGGAAGTGGACCATGGATTGCTGGGAAGTCACCGGTACTTGGGTCAATACAAAGCCGGTGGTTGTGAGTCCATCAAAGAAAGCCATAGTTTTGGTAGAAGAAGAGAGTCCAAGACCTCTGAAGAAAGCTCGTAAAGAGGCTAAAAAAGAGGCACCTGCAGAGGCACCTTCAGAGGAGAGTGCAGGGAAGTTTGCAGAGGCTGGTGAAGAGGTTCGCACAGAGGCTCGTCCAGAGGTTACTACGACTGTGCTTGGGATGAACAAAGAGGACCTTGAAAGAAATTTCAAGGACATATTAGATGCCATGAGGGAAGGGTTTGGGATGTGCCTTATGGAGATCAAGCATTTGTCGGAAAGGGTGGAAGCAGTGGAGAAGAAGGTTGGTATCACCAAACAAGGGAAAGGGACATCCTCTCAACCCACTACCTCTCAACCTAAAGGCACATCCTCTCAACCTAAAGGCACATCCTCTCAACCCACTGCCTCTCCCGGGGTTAGTGAAAGTGTTAATGGGGAGAAGGATAAAATACCTCTGGATGAGAGTGTTAAAGGGGAGAAGGATAAAACACTTCTTGATGAGAGTGTTAAAGGAGAGAAGGATAAAACACTTCTTGATGAGAGTTTTAACGATGAGTCCGCATCTGAGAGCCTTGTTCTATTGGCCAAAAAAATAAGTTTCACTCCAGCAGAGAAACAGCAGCAAGTTGCTAGATATGAGGACAAGAGAGAAACTGCTTTGGTAATTGTCCGTCAAAAGACTGAACGAAACAGGAAAGTTGCTGCCTCACAGAGATCTCCTTATACTGCAAACACGAAAAAACCTTCTAGGGGCTACAATCCCTTTGCAGCACTTGACAGGAAGAAGTTGAAGGAGCTCGTCGAATGGTTGCAAACTGATCCGTAAGTGATTGCTTTTCGCATAATAGCTTCTCCCTATAAAAACTAATTGCTTTTCGTGTTTGCAGTCATTATAAAACACCTGTAGACAAGAAACCTCGTACAAGTCCGACTTGGTGGTATCACGTCCTTCGGACCCCCTAGCTTGGTTGGAGGATTGTGTAAGTCGTCTGACAAAACTGATTAGTAGATTACTTAGTAAGTCGTCTGGTAAGTCTTCTACATAGACGACTTACCAGACGACTTACCAGACGACTTATGGTAAGTCGTCTAGTATCTTATGACTTGTATTATTTTATATACAGCATATGGATGCTTGGATCAATGTTTTGAGGAAGAGGCACCAGGAGATGCCACACCTTTTCAGGAGCGAGAGAATATGCTTCCTTGATCATCTCTTTTCTCAACAATGGAGATTTAACTACCAGGATTTTAAGGATTCGCAGCCCGATGGCTATGGTTTAGGAAGAAGACTTCCTGGTGGGGCGTGGGCTTATTATTCAGGCGAGTTACCATCATTTTGCAGGACGAACAAGGTTTGGGGGACGAATGTTGATGATATCTATTTGCCAGTGAACCAGAGCGACACTCATTGGATTGCGTTGTGGAAATCGATCCCTAAGAGACACATAGTCGTCTGGGACAGCATTCGTTCACATATCTCCTCTCAGGAACTGGATCTGATAATGGAGCCTTTTCTCCAGATGCTCCCTTATCTGCTTTTTGAGTGCGCATCCGTTTCTCAACGTGACCAGTTATCACTGGAGCCATTCACGTATGAGAGACCAACCAATATCCCTCAGGCCAGATCTGGTGATTGTGGCGTGTACACTCTGAGGTACATTGAATGTCATGCTCTTGGGATGCCATTTAACCAAAGAGACTTTGCTAAGCCCAACGCGAAGACTATGAGGGATAAAATGGCGATCGATATATTTAAAGAGCTTCCTGAGCCGCATGCGAAAGAAAACGATGACATTGTAAAAAACCTTGGAACATATGATGTATGATAGATTAAGATTTGTGTGTATTTAAACTTGTAATTTATGATAGATTAGGATTTGTGTGTACTTGAACTTTTAATATAATTAGACGACTTAGCATTATATTGAACTTTTAATGTAATTAGACGACTTAGCATTATATTGGACGACCTAACAGAATAATGGACGACCTAACTGAATACATAGACTAAACACAAATTCTTAATACATGACAATTAGACGACTTAACATTATATTGGATGACCTAACAGAATATTGGACGACCTAACTCTGGACGACTTACTTTAAGGTCTTGTGGAAGAATAAACACTACACGACTAACTTCAAGGTCTTCTGGAGGACTACCCTTCTGGACGACTTACTTGAAGGTCTTCTGGAGGACTAACCTTCTGGACGACTTACTTGAAGGTCTTCTGGAGGAATAAACTCTGGACGACTTACTTGAAGGTCGTCTGGACGACCTTCAAGTTAGTCGTCTAAAGGTTCCTTACATTGTGGTTTCGTATGACCAGTTTCATTGCAATTTGAGCATCTATAAACCCTGTGTTTTTTCCTGGGTTTGCGTCCTCTCATCCTGGATAGCTCCAACCAGGATTGCCATCTTGATTTCTTCTGTCTTCCCGGACCACGTTTTACCTCCGGAGGCAAGCATGTGCGTTCCTCAACTTGTTGTCCAACACAAGGATATATATTTTCTGAGTATCCTACAAACAAATAATCCTTTGAGTATACTGGACTTACAAGTGTGGAGATATGCAAACCAGCATGTATTCCAGCAGCTATAGCATGAGAGCAAGGTATTTTCTCCACTGCATAAACACCACAATCACACTTTCCATGTTCCAAATCAACCACACAGTCCATTTTGCCACCTTTCACAAAGAATCGCCATCCATCAATTGGTTGAACCCTCATCGTATCCGCTATCTCCGATCGAACATCAAGCAAGTATTCAACACCGCGACTATGGTGACTTGGGAAACTCAAAGCATCATCTCTCCTTTTCCAAAACCACTTTCCTAGCTTCTCTCTTATGTACTCCAATAGGAACTGAATAGGAAATCCTCTAGTTCGCTTCAGTGCGGAATTAATAGATTCTGCGGTGTTGCTTGTTTTTATGTTGTACCTGTCCCCCTGAGAATAAACCCTTGACCATAGGGTGACATCGGCATCCTCCAAATACGTTGCAAGGTCCGGGTTTGCACTCCGTATCTCAGTCATGTACCGGTTAAAATCTGAAACCGTATGGGCATAAGCAGCACCTTTCACCAAGTACAAGAGATGTTTCCCTTTATACTTTTTGACAATGTTATCTTGAAGGTGATAATAACATATTCCTCGGGTTGCCCAGGGAAACACCTTGTCACACGCACTTTTAATGGCTGCATGCCGGTCGGAGACTATCACGAGAGGCTGCTCATCAGATAAACAACTAGCCAATTTTGTGAAAAACCATTCCCAAGAAGGGTCATCTTCAGCATCTATGATCCCAAAAGCCAATGGAAATATCTGAAAATTCCCATCTTGTGCGGTTGCAACTAACATAGTACCTTCATACTTCCCATGTAGGTGAGTCCCATCCACGACAATGACCCTTCTCTGATACTTAAAACCTCTGATAGAAGCTCTAAAAGAGAGAAATAGATACTTAAATCTTTTTTTAGAATCAAGTTCTATAGCTGTGATAGAACCGGGATTTGCTAAGGAGATTTGCTCGAGATATGATGGTAGACGCGAATACCCATCTTCTGCTGATCCTCTCACCAATATTTGTGCATATACCAGTGCTCTGTATGAAGTGGTGTAATCAAGCATCATGCCAAACATGTTCTTCATTGCATCAGTGATATGTTGTGGATTCAACCCATCAATGATTCCAACACGATCAATAAAAAGCCTAGAAACATACTTCGGAGTACAGTGTCTCCGCTGAGCGATTCGGTCTCCCACTGAGCATGTATGTGTTTCCACATACTTTGTTACCCAAAACGTGTTTGTTCCATGTTTCACACTCGCTCTCATCTTCCATCGACAACCACTAACCCGACAGGTTGCCACAAAGAGAGTTTTCGTTGACTTATATATTCTGAAGGAGAACTTACGCTTAACTGCTGTCAACCGCAGCTCTGAAAGCAGTGCATCCTTGCTAACAAAACTCTGGTTGACGTAGATATTGTTACCATTCAATCTTTCTCCTTCAATAGCATAAGTCTTTTTGAATTCTTCAAAACACATATCATCATCTTCTTCCAAATCCTCATCTTTAACCTTTCCATAAACACTGTAATCCTCACCATTCTCGTCCGCTTCAGCAACAATAGAGATATCAACATCCTTCTCCCCATCATCCTCCTCCCCATCATCCTCTTCCCCATTATGATTCTCATCTTCAACCAAATCATTATCATTTTTAAAAAACTCATCAGCTTCATCATCTTCATCCTCCTCTTCCCTTTCCTCTGAAACTGTTTCCACCTTGCTATGGCTTGATACACAAAGCCGTACTCCATGCGTTTTGGTTATCTCGAGCAAGTTTCGAACTTGTCTATCACTTGTAACATGAATAGGAGGAGTGTCTTGAGCCTGCATCATTTCAGCTGGTAACAAGTAGGTTATCTCCACAGATTTTGTGCTCATGTCCAGGTTATAATCTTCTTGAACCATTGCAACAAGTTCAGCATGTGTCGAACCTTCACTCAACAAAAATAGTCTCGCTCCTTTGAAATTATCAACCACAAAATCTCAATTAGAATCTTCCAAAAACCATTCTCCATACACTGCATGTAACTGACGCAACATCTGCAAAAATTCAAAATAAAACACATTAGTAAACATAGAGAAAATGAAAGTTTACTAAACATTGACGCATACGACTGACGGCTAAGTCGTCCGGAAGACACAGACGACTTATAGGTAAGTCGTCCAAACATGTCATTTTTGCAATTGACTTTAAAATGAGACGACTTACTTATAGGTCGTCCGGATTTGTTTGTTAAGAAAAAAATTCTAGACGACTTACAAGTAAGTCGTCCAAGATAAACAGGTTAGTTTTGCATTTGACCGAATTGTGTCAGATATTTGACTTTTCCTGGACGACTTACCAATAAGTCGTCTCTGGGAAATCAAAAATTTCAATATTTTATTAAAGCTAGACGACTTACCTGTAAGTCTTCTCAGGTTATTTTGCAATTCGAAAATAAAACTTAAATATTTAACTTATCCCAGACGACTTAATTTAAAGTCGTCTAGGTAGAGGACTTACTTGAAAGTCGCCCGAGAGAAGTAAGGTTTGACCAGAATCTCGGAAAAAAATCTGGACGACTTCGCTTATCCTGGACGACTTTCAGGAAGGTCCTCAACCTAGACGACTTCCAAGTAAGTCGTCTGGGAAAAGTTAAATATTTAAGTTTTATTTTCCAATTGCAAAACTAACCTGAGACGACTTACACGTAAGTCGTCTAGCTTTAATAAAATATTTGAATTTTTGATTTCTCGGAGACGACTTACTAGTAAGTCATCTGACACAATTCGGTCAAATGCTAAACTAACCCGTTTATCCTAGACGACTTACAAATAAGTCGTCTAGAATTTTTTTCTTAACAAACAAATTTGGACGATTTATAAGTAAGTCGCCCGTGTGCTTAGAAGACTTACCCGTAAGTCTTCTTCAGCCAGACGACTTACGGGTAAGTCTTCGACGCGAACAAATCTGAAAAAAATTTCAATTTCATACCTTTAACTAGTGAGATGACTTCCTAAGCACACATAGTCCTCTCCAACCACCCAGAACCTCAAACGAAAGTAACCCACGAAGATTAGTATGCTTGAATGGCTCTACCAAGCATAAAAATTTTAGAATCAAAAGCTTGAATTTTTTGGATGAATATGGAGGCAAAGTTAAAGAGATGTTGTTTTTTGTTCATAACATTTAGTGCCAATCAATTTTAGGTAGTGTCAATCAATTTTAGGTGCATTAAGAGCTTCAAATTGGTTGTTCATGGTGGTTGTGGTATTGATGGCAATGACAATATTATAAATATTTGAAGATGATGAGGTTGAGAGAGTAAAAATGCCATTTTCAGAAGAAAAAAAACTAGAAAAAATCAGTGGCATTTTCGTAAATAATGTGAACATATGGGGTGAATTGGACAAAAGAAATGACAAAAAAAAAGAGGTTAGTTTTGTGTTTGACTTTGAGTTTTGAGTCAAATTTGCAAATAACCTTTGATTTTGAGAGGTTTATAACGTTTATTGTAATTGTTCAAAAACGTCAACAACTATTATCAACTACAAAAACTGTGTTTGCGTATGATAACGTGAAAGCTAGTCGATTTAGACAAAAATAAACATGCAATAGTGCGAGGAATGTGACTTGTAATCGTATCTATATCTATATATATAAAGAAGAGTATCCCTCACTTTTCCTTGCGCCACGTCACTAAATAAGATAACCTAGACATGACACCTGTCATGAATCGAAAAATTCACAAGCGTCTGTTTTGGGCTGTTCTTTGGGCTTTAAAAAATGTTGACTCCTGATGGGTTTTGTAAAGTGGTTGGTCCACTCTAAGAGACTCAGGCGTCTACTGAACACAATTGTCGAAACCCTAAGTGATGATTCTGTTCATCTTCTTGATTGAGTGAAACTGGAAACGTTTTGCTACCGCTCAAACGAAGGGTCGTCTTTAACGATGTCTTCAACCATCGTCAATCTATCCTTTCAATGCTTCCTCATTTACTGCCTCCACAAAACTTCAACTATAAAAAGGTATGTTTGACCTCATGAAATGCATCAATTCCTTCGTCGCATTCATAAGCTTTCTGAGAAACCAATCTTCGATAATGGCTAATTCCTTTGTTTTCGTCGCCGATTTGCATCGTGTCTATTTGCTTAGGTTCTGGGAAGCTAGGATATTAAACGCGGCGGAGTGAAAGTTGACATGCTCCTCTGGACACCAAGGTAATTACGACTTGACTTTTTTGGTTTTATATCCTGTATATGTAGGTCGTGTTTAGATTATGAAACGTTGAAACCTAATAGTTGTTCACTGGAGATGATTTTCTTCACCTAATAGTTCACCGCGAAACTCTATCCAAAACGGCCGTTGAGATTCCGGAACCGCATCGGTGCTCATCAAGAGTTTGCTGAAGAGGCAATGAAGCAGACCAATTGTTTCCTCCTTCTTGAAATTTCTTGCCGTGAATCTCTACATAATACCTCTTGGTAAATTCGTTATTGAATTAAATTCTATATCAGATTCCATATGACATGATATGGCAATATAAGATTTAATTTGATTGAGTGATTTGTGTGCTGCATTATGAAGACCTGAAGAGTAAAAGTTATATCTAAATCAATCATAGAACCTGCAAGGTTTCTTATTTCATTGTTGAAGGTTTATTTTTATTTGATTCTTTCTATGTTTGTATTGAAATTTGACCCGTCACAAAGTCTAAATAATAGCAAAAAGTACATTTACTGGCTTATATACTTTGGTGAGGTGAGTTAATTAATTTTAAATTTATCAATCTTGAATTTCCCATGCTGTGAATGAATACCTTGAATTTATCAATCTAAGTGAAACGCTGCTTTATATATATTGTTGAGGTTATTTTTTTGATGATTCCACTAGGAAAGACTTAAATAAACCACTGATTATATAGAAGGGGTTTGAGGCGGGAGATGAAGAATCGGCAGAGGTGCACCTCCTTCTATGAGCTGTTTTTGATCTCATCATATTATATTTGGTGGCATCCAAAACGAGCAAGGAGGTTTTCTGAGAAGCAGCATGAAGTGGTGTAGACAGAGGCCAAGGTGGTGGTGACAGAGGACATAAAGGTGGCTGAGCTCTAAGCTGTTGTGTGTAAAAGTGGAATTGAAAATGAAATAACGATCTCTAACATGGTATTAGGAAAAACGTGTAAGATAATAATAGCTAAATGTTTTATGCAGTTTCTTCATCATATGAACACGCTCCTTCCTGTCAAAGAGTAGCCGGAGATAAAGCCATTGTTTCTTAGACTTTCGCAAGGATCTTCCTCTGTAACTCGGTGTCTACTGAAATATGTTTCCACTTGATTCAAAGGTTTAAGTTTGTGATGAGTGTACGACGGGAGACTCAGTGATGATCAAGCTAAGATATAGCGATGGATATTGGCTAATCACACGACCGGGAAACAATATAGGCTATAGGCGATCAATGACGCTGGGCCAGTAATGCTGGTGGTATATTTTCTTATGCGAGGAAGATGGTAATGATTCCATCTCCATTAACAGCTTAACTCTCTTCACATTCAATATAATGTGTTCACAGTTCTGTTCTCTTGACTTAGTTGTTGTTGGTTATTTATCTAATCAAATCTATCTCTCTTTTCAAGGATTGAGTAGATGCCTACATTTTCTCATATAACAGCGTGTTCTCAAAGCTTTCATTTTGTTTATCTATATAAGTATGCTTTCTATGTACTCACTATCTTCTATGTCCCAATTATAAGGTTATAATCGTTCATGTGTTTGCATTCAACCAATTTTGTTGGTTGGCGGGCTTTTTGTACCATATTTCCCTAACGTCGATTTGGATGATCTGTTATCTATTTTTTCTTCATGGATATCACTTACACAGTTCCGAAATAACATATCTGGCTATAACAAGTTTTGAGGGATCTCTGAAAAGTTGAATCAATCACAACAATTGCTAAAAAGTGTGATGCAGATTGGGACGTGCAGAGTAAAATGGTAGAACAAATCAAAGTCATTGTAATTGATTTTCACATACAAGAGTTAAGTAAAGAACATGAGAAAAGTTAGCGAGGGATCTCGCACGGGACATAAACTTGCAAGTGCTTGCATCTACGTTTATCATAATAACTATCAAAGACTTGGATGGATGATGGCCTTAATGAGAAAACACCCTGAAATACTTACACTACAAGAACGAGCATACTTAAAACTCTAATTGACAGAGTATCAGAGCAAAAGATAGTTTACCAGTTTTAGCATAAAGACAAGTAGTTAAATAAGAAGGTTTTTAAATTTCAAAACAGTGCAAAGGCTTTTTCAGGACCAGATGAGCAAGATTGCAAAATCATTAATTCTACAGATGAACAAGATTGCAAAATCATTAATTCTAAAATGACCTTAAAACCAAACACTAGCATCCACCTGAACGCCATGGAATTGGCTTATGAAAAATAGAAAATATCACAGTTAACAAAAAAGGAGAAAAAGAAAAGCCAAAGACGAAATGACTTAGTTAACAAAGAAAATGAGTATAGAAAATGAAAGATCGTGTCATTCTAATGAGCACCATCGGTTGTAAGAAATAGCAAGACCAAAAAATGGAATGTGTAAGAAGAAAAGAGAACAGGCAAAAGTAAGAACTGTTCTTTCGTCGTTCTTAACATCGTCGTATTAGTCATAAAATAATTAAATATTTTGTATTCTTAAATATCATCCAATATTTTATCTCTTTCATTAAACCTTTTTAAAGACTTTTTAACACTTCTAACAGCCATTACATTTTAGGCTGCTTACAAAGTCTATTTTTCCATGTATGTGTAGCATATCAACAATCTTTCTATATTTTCTGAATTTTTTTTTTGCCAATTTTGTATTTTAGGCGAATTAGAGAATAATGAAAGTTACTGTCATTTAATTCAAACCAAAATGTTTATTAAAAAAAAATATGATCTAAGAATTTTATTTATTATTTGTTTGTTAGTAATATTGTTTTCAATCTACAATAACATTTTAAATGCTTTAAAACATCATATAAATTAATTTTTATTATAACTTCCCGCCCTACGGGCCAACCCTAGTTCTTATAAAAAGTTATGTTAAACTTACATATTTTTATAATTAGTGCATGAATTAAACGTTAATATTTCGTCCTAGATGGCTAATATATTTCCAGAAATGAAATTAGTGTTTTAATATTTGAAAAAGAAAGAACAGTGGAATTTCGTAGAAACCTGTTACTAGTATACTTGACAATTAATTTAATAAAAAATATTTTAGTTTCTTGGTGTAGAAATCATTACCATTTATCTTGGTGGTTTCAAAAAGTTTAATAATTTAGATGCACCAGTGGTTACATTATTTGTTTTTTGAGCAACTCCATTATTTGTTTCTTAAAAAAGGATAAAGACATCTTTTACTTTATTGAAACAGCTTTTTGAGTTGTAATTTTGAGACGCATTGGATACCTTCTTTGACCATTGTCTACCTGAAAAACCCGCTAACATTGAATATAATCTCTTTGTCTCTGTCCCTTTCTTCTTCTTTTCTCTATAAAAAAAATGCCTCAAGATTCTGCGACTACTACTACTACTCCGCCGCCACCTTCAACCGCCGTCGACACAATGCAGACTCCTTCCTCTTCTCTGACTGAACAACACTTTAAGGATGAAGAAGAAAAGCCAAAGCAACTAACCTTGGAGCCGGAGCTAACTCACCCACCGCCGGTGATTCCAGAGTCTGAGCAAGATTCCTCGTTGCCTTTAGTCTCGGAGCCGGAGGAGACCAACCACGGGGCAGAGGATAGAGAGCAGCCTCACCAAGTGACCCCGGAGACAGTGGCTTTGGAGCAAGAAGGTCCCAACCATGCGGACGAAGATTCAGTAACGGCGGAGAAAACGACTTCAGAGCCAGAAGGTCCCAACCACACGGCGGAAGATACAGACCAGCCACCTCAAGTGACGCCGGAGACTGTGACTTCAGAGGCAGACACGTCGCTGCTTGTGCTTTCGGAGCCAGAAGAGGCTAACCATAAGGTGGAGGATGACTCAGAGAAGCTGACACCGGAGACAGAGCCAACTCAGAAACTGATGTTAGAGAAGCGGAAAAAGTACACGGAGGTAGCAGACTGGACAGAACCGGAACCACCAGACGCTGCGGTGTTAGAAGCTGCAGCGTCAGTGCCTGAGCCAAAGCGACCAGACCAACCAGCAGACGCTGCAGTGTTAGAAGCTGCAGCGTCAGTGCCTGAGCCAAAGCGACCAGACCAACCCGCAGACGCTGCAGTGTTAGAAGCTGCAGCGTCAGTGCCTGAAGTGGCTCAGGCACCAGCTGCACCTGCTTCTTCCGTGAAAACAAGATCCTTGGCGGAGATGATGAACAAAGAAGAAGCTGAAGAGAAACCAAAGCTTCAGGTTCCTCTCGGCTCCTTTAAGGAAGAAACGAACAGAACCTCTGATCTCTCGGAACACGAGTTAAACGCTCTTCACGAGCTCCGTCACCTTTTGCAAGAATCAACCACCTTAGATTCAACCAAAAGTTTCATATGGGGTGTGCCACTTCTCAAAGACGACCGAAGCGACGTCGTTCTGTTAAAATTCTTGAGAGCTAGAGATTTTAAACCGCAAGAAGCTTACTCAATGCTCACCAAGACACTCCAATGGAGAGTGGAATTCAACATCGAGGAGCTTCTCGACGAAAACCTTGGAGATGATTTAGACAAGGTTGTGTTCATGCAAGGACAAGACAGGGAGAATCATCCGGTCTGTTACAACGTCTACGGTGAGTTTCAGGACAAGGATCTTTATGACAAGACGTTTTCAGACGAGGAGAAGAGAGAACGGTTCTTGAGATGGAGGATTCAGTTTCTTGAGAAGAGTATAAGGAAGCTAGATTTTGTCGCTGGTGGGGTTTCCACGATCTGTCAAGTAAACGATCTGAAGAACTCTCCAGGACCTGGTAAGACTGAGCTCAGGGTAGCCACTAAGCAAGCTCTTCATCTTCTTCAAGATAATTACCCTGAGTTTATCTCTAAACAGGTAATAAATCATTTTGTATGGACAATAGTTGTTAATATGTAAATGCTCAGATCTGATATTATAGAATGTTTTTGTGATCAGATATTCATCAACGTTCCATGGTGGTACCTTGCGTTCTTTAGGATTATCAGCCCTTTCATGACCCAAAGGTCAAAGAGCAAACTTGTTTTCGCAAGTCCTTCAAGATCTGCAGAAACCCTTTTCAAGTAATAACCAAAAGCTTTGAGTTTTTTCTTCTAATTGTTTCCACAACAATTAAGTCACTTCTCTTTGTCTTTTTGTTTATTAGATACATATCACCAGAACATGTCCCGGTTCAGTATGGTGGACTAAGTGTGGATAACTGCGACTGCAACTCAGATTTCACACACGAGGATACCGCCATTGAGATTACCGTTAAAGCAACAACCAAGCAAACCGTCGAGATTATTATTTACGAGGTGAGACACTTTTTCTATGGACAGTTTAGGTTCTAAAAAATCGGTCTATGTGGCACCAAATCATTAACCAAACGATTTTGATAAAATCTAATTTATATTACTTAAATCGGTTTAAACTATTTTAAACTAGTTAACTAATTTAAATCAGTTTGTATTAGTCTAAATTTATTAAATTAGTTAATGATATTAGCACATATATATATATATATATATTAATCGGTATATATTAATCTAAATAATATATATATAGTATATAATAAATAAATATTTAGTTAATGTCTAGGCAAAGCCTAGCCGCGAATCTAGTTGTTTGTCCTCTACAAAATGCTTAATTACCCTCTAGTTATTTCTTGAACATTAAACTGTTGTTAGGCTTATGCGTGTGATTTGATGCAATTGTGGTTCGAATTATTTTGTGTGCAGAAATGCACAATCGTGTGGGAAATAAGAGTAGTGGGATGGGAGGTTATGTATGGAGCAGAGTTTGTGCCGGAGAACAAGGAAGGATACACAGTGATAATTCAGAAGCCGAGGAAGATGGCTTCAGGAGATGAACCGGTAGTGTCTTCAAGCTTCAAAGTTGGAGAAGTTGGCAAGATTTTACTGACTGTGGATAACCCGACCTCCACCAAGAAAATTCTTATTTACAGGTTCAAGGTTAAGCCTTTGCCGTGTGAGTAAAACAAAAGTTGGATCTATCTTCAAGTGTTTCTTAGCTTAGAACTTTATCAAATGAGTGTTGGTTGTGTTCCTTTTTTCTTTTCTTTATATGTGGCCGACTTATATGGGTGTGTGTTCTGTTTGTTAAATTCGTTTATTTTTAGATTTGTATTTTGCTTTAGTATCTCTTTAATTTGCTTTCAAGGAGGATGATGTTTTGAGTAGTAAATGGCTTTCAAAGGGTACAGCTTTTTTGCGTTGGTCAGGAATTAAGTGTAGTTGCTTGTTGCTCAATCCTTATCATTGCTCCTCTGAATATCGCTTAGTATCACCGGAAGGTTAAACACAATCTCATCAGGGATGATACACTTCAAGCCAAGTGTAGCATGCAACAGTCCGATCAAAAGGGAAGATACCAAGGAGAAGGCTGAGAAAATAAATCTAGTCAGAGATAACAATTATTTTTTTTTGAACACAAAGATACCAATTCTTATTGTTCTTTAAGACACAATTCACATGTAGTGATTAATATGATTAAGTCCACATAGTCATACCATTTCTCAATTATTGGAGAGGGATTACATACACCCCTCTACAAATCCCCATCGAATAAAAGAACTCGGTTCAATATTTCCTAAACTCAGTCCAGAAAATTCTGCTTTAAAGATAGTCCCTCGGCCTAATCGCTCGGCTTAGCACTTGGCTCTTCGTCTCTCAAGAGTATTGCTCGGCTCAACAGCTCATATCAGCGATTCAGCGCACTAAGACTTCTATCATTTAGGTCAAATCAACTTTAGGACACTCAAAAAAAAAAAGAAAAAAACTCAGATTATAAAAAGAGGTGTAAAAAGAAGAAAAATATAAACAAAAAAATTTAGAAATTAGAATTTTACTTACTTTTTCTCGTCGACTTGTATTTCTTCGGCACACTCCATACAAATGCCAACTTATTCCCTTCTTTACACATTATAACCTCATTTTCTTAGTGATCAATAAAACATATTTGAAATAATCCACAATCAAATTTGCTCTCAAGCCGACCAATCTCAGATTAAAGCATAGACAAACATCTTATTCAACAAGTGTATAAGAGAGTAAAAAGTATTTTAACTGAGAAATTTACAGTTGTTGAAACAACTTAACCATAAAAACAAATCAAGATGAATGATAGAAGAGAATGACGTTAATTTTCTCCAGTCGTCGAACAAAGCAATCAAAATCGTGACTAATATCAAGATGGATATGCTATTTGATAAATAGATGCAATCACCAATCGAGATCTTCATCTAATTGATATACATTCCTTTTATCTACATTTACACCTTTTTTTTTCTGGCAAACAAAAAAAAGAAAAATTCTAACACAAAAGAGGAACCCTAATTGGATCCTCACCGCCGTCATCTTCATCTCCACAATCGTAAACGGATCTAGCCTGATCCTCTAAGTATCTCTCAAGCAAACTACCTTCAACCTCACCTTCTTCTCCGCATCCTTCCTCACATCGCCGCAAATCATCTTCGTCCGCGGCGAGAACCTCCGTTACGACGGAGGAAGGTGCCGATTTCACGATTCGGCTGCGGAGGCGGCTGAAGACCTCGACGGCGCAGAGGAGAGGGATCGAGAGGCAGAGGAGAGGGAGAAGGACGGGAGAACAGAGTAGGAGGAAGACGACGCGGCTCAACCGTGTAGGAAGGAAGGATGCGGCGGTTAGCATGACGTCAGCGGGAAGAAACGGCGGCGTTCATTGGTTTCGTGTTTTGGGGGTCCTACAGGGAAGCTTTGGCACATGACTTGCTTTCTTAAATCCAAAGACTTTTATTTTGTTTTTATACTTTCATTCAGTCTCTTGCCGACTTCATGTGCCCTTAAGTAATTTTTTTATTTTGGTTTATCTAATTACTAGACTTTAGCCTTTGATCTCTGCAGATATTTCTTTTTCAGTTTTCATATGGATTAAAATTTAGTTTCCTGTAAAAAATATTAGTTGTACATTTATGATTTTATTTTTTAAATGCAAGGGAAACAAATTCTTATATCATTTTGACAAATTTATATGGATCTAATTTGGTTCACTGAAAAAATATTAGTTTTATATTTCTATAGCATTGTTGTTTAAATGTGTGAATTGAAATTCATATACAAATAAAATAATAATAAAAACTAAATTTTGATTCGCACACATATATTTTTTCAGTTTTCTACGGACTGGAATTTTGTTTATTGTAAAATTTATTAGTTGTATATTTTTATGACGTTGTTTTTAGATGCATGGAAGTCAAATTCTTATAACATTTTGTAAAAGCATTTTAGTAATTTTGGTGTAGTGTGGAATAAGGGATGGACCTGGAGTATTGATTGGATCGGCGATAACATATGTCATTGCTTTTGCTTCTTACAAACCGAAGTGGCTCATAACTCATTAAGATAAGTGGTTCGAATAAATGCATAATCCATG
>CAJHQP010003749.1:0-63391 GCA_905132765.1 Moricandia arvensis | reverse complement strand
TGCTGAAGCTGACAAACGAGTTGGTATGGGATCAAGGGCATTCTGAAGCATCTGGAGATTGAACAGAACACCCATATGACAATGCATTGTGATAATCAAGCAGCAATTCACATTGCATCTAACTCAGTCTTCCATGAGAGAACAAAGCACATAGAAGTTGATTGTCATAAGGTGAGGCAGATGATTGTCTCAGGAGTGATATTGCCATGCTATACAAGAAGTGATGATCAACTTGCTGATGTGTTCACCAAGGCTGCGAGGCTAAAGACAATGGAGTCCATCCTTTCGAGGTTGGGACTCATTGATCTTACTCCAAACAATCTGATCCTCTCTTAAACTCGTGCCTTTGGTCTAAGCTAGGCACTAAGCTATTGTTCTCAACCACATGCCATCCACAAACTGATGGGCAAACCGAAGTACTCAATAGGACACTAGGAACTCTTTTGAGAGCATTCATTAAAAAGAACTTGAATCATGGGAAGACTATTTGCCTCATTGTGAATTTGCATACAATCATGCTATGCATTCTGCTTCTAAGTTTTCACCATTTGAAATTGTTTATGGGTTCAATCCCACCTCTCCTTTGGATCTAATGCCTTTACCTGAGTGTGAAAGAGTTAGTATGGATGGCAAGAAGAAGGCTGAGATGGTACAACAGATTCATGAGCAAGCTAGACGCAACATTGAAGATAAAACAAAGCAGTATGTCAAACATGCCAACAAAGGAAAACGTGAGAAGGTGTTTGAAGTTGGTGACCAAGTGTGGGTACATCTAAGGAAAGAGAGATTTCCAAATGAAAGGAAATCTAAACTGATGCCGCGGGTCGATGGACCTTTTGAGGTCATAAAGAAGATCAGCAACAATGCCTACAAGCTGGACCTCCAAGGTAAGTATGATGTGAGTAATAGCTTCAACGTTACTGACTTGATCCCTTTTGTCGCAGATGAGCCAGATTTGAGGACAAATCCTTTTCAAGAGGGAGGGGATGATGTGATCATGGACCAGCCAACTAATGGAGATGGTGAGCTGATGGACAAACCAATTGATGAAGATGCATTGTCTATTCCAGAAGGGCCTATGACTCGTTCCAGATCAAAGAAGCTCAAGGAAGCTATTGGAGGATTACTTAAGATGTCACTCATACAAGAAGATTGTCTTGGCCGAAGCTTGATCAACCAAGACACCCTGACCACCATTCAAGCTACCCCTTTATCAAGCTGATCATAAACTAGGCAAGCAACCTAAGTGTGCTCTTTTCCCTACCTTTGGTTTTGTCCCAATTGGTTTTCTAAAGTTAGGTTTTAACGAGGCCTTAGTTTGCTTCACAAATCACCTAGTTGATGTATCTTAGGATATGCATGATATGCATGCATATTAGGACCGACCACATTTCTATCTTAGTTTAAGTTTAGACTATGGTTTTTATTTCATTATGATTCTCGAAACCTAAAGGAGCCTGTTCCTTGGTTTCTATTTAAACTCGTGTAAACCTCATTCTAAGGCACGCAGTATTTTAACATAAACCTTTTGTATTCTCTCTTTCTCTCTGATCTTTGTCGAGTGCAAGAGCTTGCTGGTGAGTCATATCCAGCGACTAAGGGTTCTAGTTTGGTGTGTCATATCCGATCTAGTACCTAGGATTATCAAGGAGATCATCCACACCTCTTTGTGTCACCAATCGATCCACAAGCCTTGGTAAACTTGAGTCTTTTGATTCGTTTACGCAAGGATCTATCCCAAACAATCCAGAGAAGCATCCTAGGAACGTGTTAAGTGGTATCAGAGCATCTCTGGAAGGGGAGTTCTCGTTATCCTTTCTGTTTTCGATCCGATCTTTTCATATTCTCTTAAGTTTTTGATCGATTTGTGTTTTGTGTTGATTATAACGAGTGATCTGATCTTGTTCTTGTGTTTATCGATTGATCTATTCATTCTTGTGAGTTCTATTGATAAATCTGATCGTTTGATTGATAAAACTGAGAAATCTAAAAGTGTGTTCATCGATTCAGTCTGTGATCGATTCATCTACTCTGTTGTTGTGATTGATCATTGTTCTCTAATCTGAAAATCGATTGATCTATTCTTATACTGGTTCTAAATCGATTAATCTTTGTTTATTTCGTGGAAAGTTGATTGATTTACAAGTCTAGATCACGGATTTTTGAAAATCGTTTCGAATACTTGTTGTTTACGTTACAAGTTTGTGATCTCGAAATTGAAAAGTTTCCTTGTATTTTGATCCATTCTGTTGATTCATAGATCATCAAACTGTGTTAGGGCCTTAGTCAATTGTGTCTTTGATAAGTTTTCTGATCTTTGTTTGATCAAAATCCTTTGGAGTAATCGATTTGAATCCGTTACTTGTTGATCAAGTTTCTGTTTCGAAAATTCTTGTTCAAGTAAACTTGTTTCCTTTGTCGTTTCGATTTGAACTCTTTACTGGTTGAGTGTTTGATTTGTTCCAGGAACAATGGGGAATGAATCAGATGAGGAAGCCGCACTAATGAGAAGGAACAAGCTGCTGATGGAGGCCATGACCCAACAACTCAATCAGACTATGATCTCAACCATGGGAGACTTGATGAAGGCTAACATTAAGGAGTTGCGGGATGAACTTATGCAAGAGATCAGGCAAACTACTGGTCAAGGCACTAGCAATGAGCCTAGAAGAGAAAGGGCAACCCCCACACGCCAAGAACATGCTGGTTCCCAAGAGACTGACAACTACTATGAACGCTATCATAGTTCTGCTTCTAGAGAAAGCAGGAGAAGGCAGAGGCGTGATCATGATGGTAGGAGACACCAAAGGGATGAGTTTGCTGGACTAAAACTGAAGATACCTCCTTTCCATGTGATGCATCCCTAGGATGTTCTTTGGTTGATGGGAACGGATAGGTCCTTGCAAGAACGAATCAGAGACTCAAGTTCTTCAAGTTTTGTGGATTGAATGGTGACACAAGAGGGATGGATGATCTCTTGATACTCCTAGATGAACAAATCGGATATGACACACCAATTTAGACACCCTTAGGTCTCTGGATATTACACACCAGAACTCGGCACACTTTCTAGAGAGAGAGCCGTCAAAGTGAAAGATAACTTGTTGATTAAAAGATGGATGGCTTACAATAGGGTTTAGAGACCCTTTAAATAAAGAGAAATCGAGAACATGCTCTCTAGGGTTTCGGAAATAAGCAAAATGGAAACTATAGTTTAACTTTAACATAAGCTTAATTCTTGCCATCTAGACTGATCCTTTCACACTCAGGTAAAGGCATTAGATCCAAAGGAGAGGTGGGATTGAACCCATAAACAATCTCAAAAGGTGAATACTTAGAAGCAGAATGCATAGCATGATTGTATGCAAATTCACAGTGTGGTAAGTATTCTTCCCATGTCCGTAAGTTCTTTTTTAATGAATGCACGCAGGAGTGTTCCTAAGGTTCTATTAACTACTTCAGTTTGTCCATCAGTTTGTGGATGACATGTAGTAGAAAACAACAGTTTAGTGCCTAACTTAGACCAAAGTGTCTTCCAGAAGTAACTAAGAAACTTAGTGTCCCTATCAGAAACTATGGTTCTAGCATGCCATGCAAACGAACAACCTCTTTAAAGAACAAGTTAGCAACGTGCAATGCATCATCAGTTTTATGACATGCTATGAAATGTGCCATCTTAGAGAACCTATCAACAACCACAAAGATTGAATCCTTTCCTGTCCTAGTCCTAGGTAAACCGACAACAAAGTCCATGGAAATGTCATTCCAGGGATGGTGTGGAATGGGTAAAGGAGTATACAAACCCTGGGATTGGACTTGGGACTTGGCATGCTTGCAAGTAGCACACCTCCCACAGATTCTCTCCACATCTCTCTTCATATGCGGCCAATAGAAGTGATCCTGCAAAACTTTTAAGGTCTTGTCAATCCCAAAGTGTCCCATTAGATTGCCCCCATGGGATTCCCTGACAAAAAGATCTCTCAAAGAGCAGTTAGACACACACAATCTATTATCATAAAACAAGTACCCTTCTAGCCTAAAGTAATGCCCTGCAGCAAACTTCTCACAAGAAGCATAGGCTTCCTTGAAATCATGGTCAGTAACATACATATCTTTTATCTGCTCAAAACCAAGTAACTTAGCATCTAGGGTGGTCAAGAGAACATACCTCCGAGATAGTGCATCAGCAACTATGTTCTCCTTACCTTGTTTATACTTGATCACGTATGGGAAGGTCTCAATGAATTCAACCCACCTTGCGTGTCTCTTGCTAAGCTTACTCTGCCCCTTTAGATACTTTAGGGACTCATGATCAGTGTGTATGACAAACTCCTTGGGCCACAAGTAATGTTGCCACGTTTGTAATGCCCTCACCAAGGCATAGAGTTCTTTGTCATAGGTTGCATAGTTGAGGGTGGCTCCTCCAAGCTTCTCACTGAAGTAGGCTATAGGTTTCCTATCCTGCATCAATACAGCACCAATTCCAATTCTTGAGGCATCACATTCTATTTCAAACGTTTTAGTAAATTCAGGAAGCATAAGAAGAGGTGATTGAGTAAGCTTTTCTTTTAGGCTCTGGAAAGCCTTCTCTTGTGATTCTCCCCACTTGAATCCGACATCCTTCTTTATCACTTCAGTCAAGGGAGCTGCAATGGTGCTAAAGTCTCTCACAAATCGCCTGTAGAACCCAGCAAGCCCATGGAAACTCCTCACTTGTCCTACTGTGGTTGGACTCGGCCAGTCTTTGATGGCTTTGATCTTCTCCTCATCGACCTTAACTCCATCTGCACTTACAACAAAACCTAGGAAAACCAAGTTATCCATGCAAAAGGTGCACTTCTTCAAGTTGGCATAAAGCTTTTCATTCCTTAAAACATTCAGGACAGCCCTAAGATGTTCTAGATGTTCTTCTAAGTTCTTGCTATATACTAAGATGTCATCAAAGTATACTACAACATAAATGCCTATGAATGACCTAAGAACATGATTCATTAACCTCATGAATGTACTAGGTGCATTGGTTAATCCGAATGGCATAACTAACCATTCATATAATCCATGTTTAGTTTTGAATGCAGTTTTCGATTCATCTCCTTCTTTCATCCTAATCTGATGATAACCACTTTTTAAATCTATCTTAGAAAAGATGCAAGAACCATGCAATTCATCAAGCATATCATCAAGTCTAGGGATAGGATGGCGATACTTCACTGTGATGTTATTGATTGATCTACAATCAACACACATCCACCATGTACCATCCTTCTTAGGCACTAGGAGCACTGGTACAGCACATGGGCTCAAACTCTCTCGGATATAGCCCTTCTCCATGAGTTCCTCTACTTGTCTTTGCAACTCCTTGGTCTCAACCGGGTTGGTTCTGTATGCTGGACGGTTTGGAAGTCTATCTGGTGCTCAATCCCTCTCAAAGGTGGTAAACCAATGGGATTGTCGTCTGGAAATACATCTTGAAACTCCTGCAAAAGAGAAACCATTTCACTCGGATACACCGGTGTAGAATCTGTTAGGTTCAAAAGAGTGTCTTTAAACACAAGTAAGATAGCAGATTGTTGAGAGTGGAGAGTTCTTTTGATATCACCCATGTTAGCATAGAAGTTAGGCTGCTTAGTTCCAGCCGGTTTTAGATCAATCTCCTTCTTCTTTTGGAGTTGAACCTGATCTTGTTGAACTTCCTTAGGTGTCAAGGGAACCAGAGTGGTCTTGCGTCCCTTGAACTCAAAGGAGTGCTTGTTGGTGAAGCCATCATGGATAACTCGGCGATCAGATTGCCAAGGTCTTCCAAGAAGTATGTGACCAGCTTCCATGGGCAACACATCACACAAGACTTCATCTTCATATCTCCCAATGGCTAAGGGAATAAGGACTTGATTTGAGACCTTCATGGTGCCTTCTTCATTCAGCCATTGTAGCCGGTAAGGTTTGGGATGCTTCTGAACCTTCAATTCCAACTTCTTGACCAGGGTTTCACTCGCAGCATTCACACAACTACCTCCATCAACAATGAGGCTGCACACTTTTCCTTGGACCAAGCACCGGGTGTAGAAGAGGTTCTCACGCTGCTCCAGCTCCTCAGCCTTATTTTGCAAGCTTAAAAGGCGTCTTGCTACTAAGAGTTTCCCTGGACTGGTCCTTCTTCATGTTCTTCTTCAGTGTCTTCTTGGTCAGACTCGGTGTTGTCATCTTCTGAGGTATACTCTACATCTTCCAGCAAGATCATGACTCTCTTGTTGGTACATTCAGTGGCGTAATGACCTCTTCCTTGGCACTTGAAACCCTTAACATCACGAGCTCTGGAACTAGAAGCTTCAACCTTGCCCTTGCCCTTGTCAAAAGCACTGCTTGGTTTGGTCTCTTCTCTTGGATAGGACTTGTGATCCTTCTGGAATGGCTTAGACTCCTTAGGGTAAGGTGTCTTCTCTTCCTTGGTGTTGTGTAACCGGTTAGAGCCATAGTGGTTGCGTTAATGTCCCTTCCTCTTGAGCTGTTGCTCCACAAGAATAGCTTTGTGTAGCATCTCTTCAAGCTCCACATAATGTTGCATCTCAACATTGTCTTGTATCTCTCGGTTTAATCCACATAGGAACCTTGACATGGTTGCTTCTCTATCTTCTGATATGCTAGCTCTTAGCATGAGCAACTCCATCTCCTGGTAATACTCCTCCACTGATCTTGAACCTTGGGTAAGTTTCCTAAGCCGGTGATGCAAGTCTCTGTGGTAGTGACTTGGAACAAACCTCTTGCGCATGATAGACTTCATCTCTGTCCAAGTCTCAACTGGTTCCTCTCCATTCCTTCTACGAGTTGTGATGTACTGATCCCACCAATTTAGAGCATAGTCATAGAATTCAGTAGCAGCAATCTGAATCTTCTTGTGGTTTGTGTACTGCTTACACTGAAAGACTAGCTCAATCTTCTTCTCCCACTCAAGGTAGGCATCCGGATCAGCTTTGCCATGGAATGGGGGTATCTTTATCTTCAAACCGGCAAGCTCATCTCCCTGGTTCATCCTCCTTTCTTGGACACGCCTTTGTCTTCTTTGGCTTTGTCTTGAGGATGAACTGAGGTGTTCATACTCATTGTCAGTCTCCTCATAACCGGCATGCTCTTGGCGAGTTGCATGAGGTCTCTCTTCTCTCCTAGTCTCTCGGTTTGGAACTTGACTAGTAGCTCTCCTGATGTCTTCTCTGAGCTCTCTCCGGATGTCATTGAGGTTGGTCCTCATCATCTCGGTCATGGTTGCTACCATGTTCTGATTGAGTTGAGCCGACATAGCCTCCATGAGAAGCTTGTTCTTCCTAACGAGTGCAGCTTCTTCTTCAGACTCGGATCCCATGCTTCCTGCGCAAAGGTAAACAAAAATAACCAGTAAAAGGTTTCTAGGTAGCAAGATAAGCAAAAAGGAAAAAGGAGAACACGAAAGCAAGTTTGTTTTGCAAGACAAAAGCAAAAAGGAACAAATCGGCTAGGTAAAAAGGAAAAGGTTTCCGCCTACCAAGCTAAAAGGAAATTTCTCTAAACTTTGTCTAATCTTCTCTAAGGTTTTCTAGCACCCTAAAAACCTTACCCTACTCGTGTTGAAGGTGATTAACAAGTTAAACAGATGAAACAAAGTGATCTAAAAGGAAAAAGAAAACTTGTGCGGCTAGGGTTTCTCTCTCTCTAGGGTTTCTCGCAAGTAAAAAGGAAAAGTTTAAAAACTTGTCTGGTCTCTTATGAAACTCGAGCAGCCCTAAACAGATTAGATCTATTGCTTAATCAAGGTAATAGAGATGAAACACGGATGAAACAAAAACAATAAGAGAGAAAACGAGTACTTCCCAACCAAAGTTGCTCTGATACCACTTGATGCGTCCCAAGGATGCTCTTTGGTTGATGGGAACGGATAGATCCTTGCAAGAACGAATCAGATACTCAAGTTCATCAAGGTTTGTGGATTGAATGGTGACACAAGAGGGATGGATGATCTCTTGATACTCCTAGATGAACAAATCGGATATGACACACCAATTTAGACACCCTTAGGTCTCTGGATATTACACACCAGAACTCGACACACTTTCTAGAGAGAGAGCCGTCAAAGTGAAAGATAACTTGTTGATTAAAAGATGGATGGCTTACAATAGGGTTTAGAGACCCTTTAAATAAAGAGAAACCGAGAACATGCTCTCTAGGGTTTCGGAAATAAGCAAAATGGAAACTATAGTTTAACTTTAACATAAGCTTAAAATAACATAAAATGTAAACTTCTTTTAGACTTGGACCGAGATAGGGCCTAAGTGATGTGAAGACAAGTTGTGGCCTCGTTAAAAACCTTCCTCCGGAAAACCTCGTGGGACAAAACCAAAAGCAAGGAAAAGAGCACGCACCCCATGTCTTGCCTAGACACTAACTCAGCTTGATGTAGAGATGGCTTGAATTGTGATCAAGACATCTCGGATCAGACCTTGTCCAAGACTTTCTTGTTGTGGATGTGAAGTGAGTAATCCAACAACATTCTCTTTAAAATTCTTGACTCTGGAACGAGTCATGGGACCTTCAGGAATGGCTAGAGCATCATCACCAGGCTGCTGGTGCAATGTGGCTTCATGTGGCTCATCTAGACTCTCCTTGTTCTCCTTAGTGATCCGGTCCATGATCACATCACCATGGCAAGGCTGATCCGGATGCCTATTTGGAATGGGAAAAGAAGACAGACTTGGTCTTTGATTGTCAGCAGTACACTCAAGCTCAAAAGATACAACTAGCAGCCACTGAGTTCTATGATTATGCTATGAGCTGGTGGGATCAGTTGGTAACCACTAGGAGACGAAACCAGGAGAATCCAGTTGAATCATGGCATGAGATGAAATCAATCATGCGCAAACGGTTTGTCCCAAGTCATTATCACCTTGATCTACATTAGAAACTAAGGAAGCTCACTCAAGGATCAAGGACCGTAGAAGAATACTTTCAAGAGATGGAGCTACTGATGTTGAGAGCAAACATATCTGAAGATAGAGAAGCCACTATGTCTCGGTTTCTAGGAGGACTCAACCGAGAGATCCAAGACAATGTGGAGATGCAACACTATGTTGAGCTAGAAGAGATGTTGCACAAAGCTATACTTGTGGAACAACAACTCAAGAGGAAGGGACATTCTCATTCCAACTATGGAGCCTCAAGGTATCTAACACCTAAAGAGGAGAAACCAGCCTACACTAAGGAAAATAAGCCATACCCTAAAGAAGAAACAAAACCAAGTGCCATCTTTGGGAAAGATAAAGGACATGCCGAAGCTACCAGTTCAAGAGCTAGGGATGTCAAGTGCTTCAAGTGCCAAGGAAGAGGGCACTATGCCAATGAGTCCACCAACAAACGCATCATGATCTTACTGGAGAATGGAGAGTATGAGTCTGAGGACTACAGATCCGAGTATGATCATGATGAGTCTGAGGAAGAATATGAAGAAGAACCAGTGAGAGGAAGATTGTTGGTGGCTAGAAGACTCTTGAACCTACAAACCACGACTGAGGAACTTGAGCAACGTGAAAACCTTTTCTATACGAGGTGTTTGGTGCAAGGAAAGGTTTGTAGTCTCATTGTGGATGGTGGAAGCTGTGTTAATGTTGTTAGTGAAACAATGGTAAAGAAGTTGGGACTGAAAGTTCAAAGGCATCCAAAACCATACCGGCTACAATGGCTCAATGAGGAAGGTGAGATGAAGGTGTCCAGTCAAGTGATGGTGCCTCTAGCCATTGGAAGATATGAGGATGAAGTCCTGTGTGATGTGGTACCAATGGAAGCAAGTCACATCCTCCTTGGAAGGCCTTGGCAATCAGATAGGCATGTGGTACATGATGGCTATACCAACAAGCATTCCTTTGAGTTCAAAGGAAGGAAAAATACCTTGGTACCTCTCACTCCTAAGGAGGTTCAACAAGATCAACTCCAGCTCCAAAAGAAGAAAGAAATCGACCTCAAACCAGACCAAAGCAAGCAGCACAACTTCTATGCCAAACAGGGAGAAATCAAAAGAACTCTATACTCTCAAACTCCTGTTCTATTGCTTGTCTTCAAAGAATCTCTACTAACCATCACTGATCTCCCACCGGCATACCCGAGTGAACTTGTCTCTCTTTTACAGGAATATGATGATGTCTTTCCTGAAGACAATCCCATAGGTCTTCCACCAGTAAGAGGGATTGAGCACCAAATTGATTGTGGATTGAGCAGCCTTCCGCATCTGTTGTGCGACCCTTCGATCCATCCGTTTCTCCTTTTTTGCTGGACTTGTGCGTCATATCAAGCAGCAACTAGAGTTGGGAATATCAACAGCCTTCCGCAACTGTTGTGCGACCCTTCAATCCATCATTTCTCATTCAGTCCGTCTGAGATCATATCCTTTACCAATTTCAGAGTGTATCCCTTGGGAGGATTTCATCATTTGGTATCAGAGCCACTCTGAAAGCGGTATACACTTCTATTATTCACCATTCTCATTTATCCATCTTCTTTAAAAAAAAGAGTTTTGTTATTTCTATTCTACAAATTGCCGGATCGCTTGGGAAGTATGTGTTCAAGTTTTTCTTTCTTCGGAGAGCAAGATTTGAGGACAAATCTTTTTGAAGAGGAGGAGTATGATGTGATCTTGGGCTGATTTTTGAAGTTATGGACATGAAAGACATTCGGAAATTGACCCATAATGTTAGTTAACATGTCTAGCCCATTTTTATCAACTTACATACCCAAGAAGAATCAAAATCAAGTGGTTTCTTTGCTGCCCAAGAAGAGTGACGAAAATCAGAAATTAAATTGCATGGATAGCTTCTCTCTCTTGCATGCAAGGAATGCTTATTTCAAGAACATTTTTCTCTTCATGCAATATTTTGTGATTTCCTAGACAATTAATATCTAGCTTTGTTTGCAAGCTTTGTTTCCTTATAAATAAGTTGTAATCTCAATGAAATAAAATAAGTTGTGAGTTATATTTTTGGAAACCTTGAGAGTATTTCTCAGTTTTGTTCCTTCGGGAACTTTTCTGATGTGATCCTGGAAAGCACCAAGGAAGATGATGTGATCATGGACCGGATCACTAAGGAGAACAAGGAGAGTCTAGATGAGCCACATGAAGCCACAATGCACCAGCAGCCTGGTGATGATGCTCTAGCCATTCCAGAAGGTCCCATGACTCGTTCCAAAGTCAAGAAACTTA
Source organism: Moricandia arvensis (assembly GCA_905132765.1). Classification (NCBI taxonomy): domain Eukaryota; kingdom Viridiplantae; phylum Streptophyta; class Magnoliopsida; order Brassicales; family Brassicaceae; genus Moricandia; species Moricandia arvensis. The sequence goes on along the minus strand of CAJHQP010003749.1, from coordinate 52,179 downwards.
AGGAGAATGTTGTTGGATTACTCACTTCACATCCACAACAAGAAGAAAGTCTTGGACAAGGTTTGATCCGAGATGTCTTGATCACCATTCAAGCCATCTCTACATCAAGCTGAGTTAGTGTCTAGGCAAGACACTTGGTGCGTGCTCTTTTCCTTGCTTTTGGTTTTGTCCCACGAGGTTTTCCGGAAGATGGTTTTTAACGAGGCCACAACTTGTCTTACACATCACTTAGGCTCTATCTCGGCCCAAGACTAGCAGAAGTTCACATTTTATTACATTTTAAAGCTTATGTTAGTTTTAAACTATAGTTTTCCTTTTTATTATTTTCGAAACCCTAGAGAGCCTGTTCTCTTGTTTCTTTTATTTAAAGGGTTCTCCTAACCCTATTGTACTCAAGCAATCAATAAACCACGAGTTTCTTTTCTCTCTTGACGGCTCTCTCTCTAGAAAGTGTGTCGAGTTCTGGTGTGTAATATCCAGAGATCTAAGGGTGTCTTATTTGGTGCGTCATATCCAGATCAGTCGCCTAGGAGTATCAAGAGATCATCTATCCCTCTTGTGTCACCATTCAATCCACAAACCTTGAAGAACTTGAGTCTCTGATTCGTTCTTGCAAGGATCTATCCATCCCCATCAACCAAAGAGCATCCTAGGGGCGCATCAAGTGGTATCAGAGCAACTTTGGTTTGGGAAGTCTCGTTTTCTCTCTTGTTCTTTTTGTTTCATCCGTGTTTCATCTCTATCATCTTGAATAAGCAGTAGATCTAATCTGTTTAGGGCTGCTCGAAATTCATAGAGATTAGACAAGGTTTCAAGTTTTTCCTTTTTGCTTGCAGAAACCCTAGTTGATAAACCCTAGCCGCATAAGTTCTTGTCTCCCTAGATCACTTTGTTTCTTGTGCAAATCATGTTAATCACCTTGAACACAAGTAGATCTAAGTTGTTAGGCTGCTCAAAATCTTAGAGAAGTTTTAGACAAGGTTTAGAAGAATTTCCTTTTGCTTGCAGGCGAAAGCCCTAGAATTGGAAAAACCTAGCCGCTATCCTTTTTCCTCTTATCTTGCTGAGCAAGCTTATCCTTTTGTGTTAATCTTTTTCCTTTTTACTTCTCGTGTACTCCTTGAACTACTTACTGGCTTAATCTCTCTCTTGTCGCAGGTACCATGGCAGGAGATCAGAAAGGAGTCCTCACTAAGGATGAAAGGCTGTTACTTAAGGCAGTGAATGCTCAGCTACAGCAGAAGATGAAAGCTAGTCTTGACAAACTTTGGAAGGAGTTTAGACAGGATCTCCAACAAGATATTCGTCATAGTCTTGAGTCTAGAAGCAAAGAGAGAAGACTGGTACGTGGGCATGAAGGCAGAGACAAGTTTGCTGACCAAAAGATAAGAATCCATCCTTTTTATGGTGATGATGATCCGGCAGCATATGTGGAGTGGGAAGAGAAGATGGAGTTGTTTTTCAATTGTCAAAGCTATGCTGGAAGAAATAAGGTTCAAGTGGCTACTGCTGAGTTTTGTGGTGATGCTTTGAGATGGTGGAATCACTTGATAAGGTCCAGAAGACTTGATGGAAGAGAACCAGTGGAAACTTGGCATAAGCTGAGGACTTTGAAGCTTAGAGAGTATGTTCCAAGACAGTACCACAAGGATGTACTTCAAAGGCAACCAGAGACCAAGCTACGCTCTTCAAACTCTGCTCAGAAACAACAAGACAACAAGAACTCAAGTCCAGTTGGATCATCCAGCAAAACCTCAACGTGTTCCATTTAAGATAGCATAAGGAAGGCAGTTTCACAAGCGTTTAGGGATGTGGAGAAACAACTCAATCAGGCTAAGACCATATGTCCATCCTTAGAAGTACAGAACCAAGCGCCATTCACTGATGTCTCAGAACTCAATGATGCAGAACCAGACTCAGCGGCACAATCAGATGTAACTGCACCAACTCAAGAAGCTCAAACAGAAACATCTTTAGTAAAAAGAAAGTTGGGGACAGAACAAGAGTGTTCTCTTTTCTTACCTCAGCTTGAACTTAATTTCAGTACTTCTTGTGATGAACTAACTTTTACTGAACTGGTGCAACCGAGTAGCCTTGTTTTAGTGTCACAGGTTGCAAAAGAAGAATCAGTAGATAGAGAACCAGAGCAATCAACACAAGGAGAAGAGTTGGAATATCAGAACAGCTCGCAGTCTAACCCAACTCCTAAACCCTTGTCTCATAACCAGCAAAAGCACTGTAGGGAAGCTAAAGTGGTTAGTTCTGTGCCTATAATGTGTGTTAAAGTGAGTACTAAAGACATGAAACGTTTTGGTCTTGACAAAGTAAAAGATTTTTGTGTTTCAAATTCTGTTTTTGATAACTTGCTTAGATCTTTTAAAGGACTGGAACCAGAAAACCTCTTTGATCAAAAACATTTTCAAAATAATAAAAACAACATTTCTGGTCATGTTTTGAGTCTTGATCAGTTTCTGAAATAAAGCAAAAGCTTTGATCACTTTGAAAAGGTTTTAGAGCTTGAGTTGAAACAAACTGATTTCTGTTTTAGAAAACCTTGTGATTCATTTGCTAGAACTGAAGAGAAGAGTTTTATTGTGAATATTCCTAGGCATGATTTGATCACTGATGATTGTTTTGCATCCACATATGTCTTGAAAGAACCTAGGAAGTTGCATGAACCGAAATTGCATCATTCTGATTTTAGGTTTGAAATTTTGAAATTTGCAAATATCTCTGAGCTTGAGATTGATTGTTTGTGTGCGGAAAATGATTCTAAACGTGTAGGACTGTTCTTTGAGGATATTCTAGTGTATAACACTTTCTTTGATAAACCTGTTGCACAATTGAAACTAGAACTCTCTGCTTCTGAATGTGTGAACTTGATCCTTGATGATATTTGGGTCTGTAATATTTTCTTTGATATGCATAATAGATGGAAGAGTCATACTGTTTTGTGCTCTGGAGACATCCTTGCCTATAATACTTTCTTTGACCTGATAACACACTTGACTTGTTCAAAACAAGCTGAGAAAGGTACAGGTGAAAAGAGGAGCTACAAAGATCAGAGAATCAATGATGAATCCTTGGCTAAGTTGGAGACACAACAAGCAAACCTTGAAAGCTGTCTAGCCGCCAGTCTTGACAAGGAATTATTCAACAAACTCGAATTCTATGGAAACTTAACTCATCAGGGTCTCACGCCGAATTGGAATCATGTCCAAAGCTTCTCAGGTGAAAGAGTTATGGGTTCTACAAGTCAGGTGATCTTATCTCTGCTTTGTTTGAACTTTGCTAAGTTTAGAACATCTCAAACCTATCTATGGCGAACTGGTGAGCATGCTAAGGTAAGTGGTCATGTTTTCAATGATTCTTTTATCACTCTTTACACAGACATAATACTCTTGTTTTTGTCAAAAGAGCCAAGTATAGATTTCAGGAAAGCTTTGAAGGGTGTAAGGAGAAGCTACAAGCGTGAGGAAGATATGAGGTTCAAACCACCATGTTTGGACCAGGATAAGCACCTAGGCGTTACTTGCTTCATCATCATCAAAGAGGCACCCCCAGATGCAACATACAAGCCAAAACCGAGCAGAAAAGGATTTGGACTATTGCTCTTACTCTATAATAAAATTTTATGTGCTAACTTATTGTGTGTCAAAGAGTATGATGCAGGTTTTAGTAATGAATCAGGAATCAAACGGATCAGTCCCTTCTACATATCCGAACCAGTCAGAAACAATGCCTATCAAAGAGGCTTGCAAGGTAAGTTTAATCTGATTTTACACTTTGATATTACTGATTTGGTCCCCTCTATTGCAGGTAAAACAGATTTGAGGACAAATCTTTTTGAAGAGGGAGGGGATGATGTGATCCTGGAAAGCACCAAGGAAGATGATGTGATCATGGACCGGATCACTAAGGAGAACAAGGAGAGTCTAGATGAGCCACATGAAGCCACAATGCACCAGCAGCCTGGTGATGATGCTCTAGCCATTCCAGAAGGTCCCATGACTCGTTCCAGAGTCAAGAAACTTAAGGAGAATGTTGTTGGATTACTCACTTCACATCCACAACAAGAAGAAAGTCTTGGACAAGGTTTGATCCGAGATGTCTTGATCACCATTCAAGCCATCTCTACATCAAGCTGAGTTAGTGTCTAGGCAAGACACTTGGTGCGTGCTCTTTTCCTTGCTTTTGGTTTTGTCCCACGAGGTTTTCCGGAGGAAGGTTTTTAACGAGGCCACAACTTGTCTTACACATCACGTAGGCTCTATCTCGGCCCAAGACTAGCAGAAGTTCACATTTTATTACATTTTAAAGCTATGTTAGTTTTAAACTATAGTTTTCCTTTTATTATTTTCGAAACCCTAGAGAGCCTGTTCTCTGGTTTCTTTTATTTAAAGGGTTCTCCTAACCCTATTGTACTCAAGCAATCAATAAACCACGAGTTTCTTTTCTCTCTTGACGGCTCTCTCTAGAAAGTGTGTCGAGTTCTGGTGTGTAATATCCAGAGATCTAAGGGTGTCTTATTTGGTGCGTCATATCCAGATCAGTCGCCTAGGAGTATCAAGAAATCATATATCCCTCTTGCGTCACCGTTCAATCCACAAACCTTGAAGAACTTGAGTCCCTGATTCGTTCTTGCAAGGATCTATCCATCCCCATCAACCAAAGAGCATCCTAGGGGCGCATCATTTTCGATTCGTCTTGGTGCGTCATATCCAGGGAATCATCATCTTTGTCGTCTAGGTGCGTCATATCCTAGGACATTGAGTTGGGAATATCAGCAGCCTTCCGCATCTGTTGTGCGACCCTTCAATCCATCCATTTCTCCTTTTTTGCTGGACTTGTGCGTCATATCAAGCAGCAACTAGAGTTGGGAATATCAACAGCCTTCCGCAACTGTTGTGCGACCCTTCAATCCATCATTTCTCATTCAATCCGTCTGAGATCATATCCTTTACCAATTTCAGAGTGTATCCCTTGGGAGGATTTCATCAAGTACACTCTCGTGTTTACCCAATTGGAAGAGTCTTTCTTAACCCTTGTGCTCCTCTTCCAAGGTTGATCCTCTTCGTGAACTTCTGGAGGTATAGTTTGAACCTCTTCTTGAACTTCTGGAGGTGTCTCAGTTACCTCCTCTCCACACGACTGATCCAAATTCTCAGTCTCATGTGTCATCTCTTGATCATGATGACCTGAATCCTCTTGGTGCTGCTCCTGCACTTCTGATTCAGACTCTTCTCCCCCTTCATGATCAAGGGGAATTGTTCTTTCAGCTTCTCTTGCTTGATTAGATGGGGAAGTGCTCTCTCTTATCCGTTCATCTTGGAACATGTTTATCCCAAGCTTCTCCAATAAGATCCTCAGATTCAATTCCTTATCCTCTGGTTATTTAGGCATGTCTTCTAAGTCTTCCCATTTCTTCTCCTCATAATATCCCTTTGACTCCATCAACTTCACATCTCTGGATACCAATACTCTCCTTGTCGCTGGATCATAGCACTTGTACCCCTTTTGAGTTACTGAGTAACCAATAAACATTGCTTTAGTACTCTTTACATTCAGCTTGTTTCTCCGCTCTCCAGGGACCAAGACATAGCATAGGCATCCAAATACTCTCAAATGCTCTATGTATGGTTTGGTCTTGTTCATAACTTCATATGGAGATAGGTCCTTCAATATCTTGGTTGGAATCCGGTTAATGAGATAGCATGCAGTCTGAACTGCATCACTCCAGAACCGCCTAGGGACATTAGCATGGTACATCATGGATCTAGCAACCTCCATCAGATGCATGTTCTTCCTCTCAGCAACTCCATTCTGCTGTGGTGTGTAAGGACAACTCGGCTGATGCACTATCCCATGCTTGGCCAAGTGATTCTTGAAGGCATGACTTGTGTATTCTCCACCATTGTCTGACCTTAGTACCTTCACAGTAGCATTGTAATGATTAGTAACATATGCTTGGAAGTTTACAAAGGCATCTAACACTCTGTCCTTAGATGGAAGCAATGTGATCCAAGTATACTTAGACTTCTCATCAATAAAAGTCACAAAATACTTCTGATTGTCTCTTGACACACATGGAGATGTCCACACATCAGAGTGTACTAGATCAAAGCAGTTCTCATATATAGTCTCTGATGTTGGGAAAACAGTCCTACATTGCTTTCCTAAGATGCAAGCTTCACACTCCAAATGATTGAATGATAAAGTAGGTAAGATCAGTTCAATTGCACGAGTATGAGGATGACCCAATCTAGCATGCCAGATAGTGCTATCAATCCTATCAGTAGCACTACTTAAGCAAATAGAGTCAAAGGGATTAGAGGGCTTATTCGTTTGGTAAAGCTCATTCCTGCTGTCTCCTTGGCCAATGACTTGTCCAGACTCCAATTCTTGAAATTCAACTTCATTTGGCCTGAATACAACTTGGCAATTAAGATCCACAGTTGCTCTCTTCACAGATATCAGATTGGAAGTGAACCGAGGTAGGTAGAAAGCAGCTGAATCCTTTTCAAACAGCTTCAGATTGCATATCCCCTCTATTGGAATCTGATCACCATTAGCTATCCTGACAGTTCCTGTAGTGGCTTTAATGTCACTCATCAAGCTCCTATCACTGATCATGTGATGCGTTGCTCCAGAGTCAATGATGATAGGCTTAGTGATCTCTTCATTAGCATTGGATTGTCTGCTGCGCTTCTTGGCAGTGACCAAGGCTTGAATCTCCTTTATATATCCTTCCCATTCCTTCCTGGTAACAAAACCATCAGCTCCTGTTGTCTCCTGATGTCTCATATCTACTTTCTCCTCCACTGAGCTACCCATGTAGGCAGAGTAAGTGAGATTTTTGATATCTAAGAAGAAAAGTAACCAGAAAGAGATTAAGAACAGATTTAGAGAGGAAAGATTTGGTTTAGACTTCACGAGAAGAGATTAAAAGAGACTATGAAGAACATCTTTGGAGACTCGAAAATATTAGAGAGAACTGTATGATTTATTCATCCTCAAGGGGTTGGTTTATATATACAGAGAGCTACAAGGGTTTTCAGAAAGTAAAGCAAAGAAAGGTGTGGCTCAGATTAACCAGGGGCGCGCTTATTTGAAAAGGAGGCTTCCTGGCCAAGTAAATGGCATCAGCATCTTTGACAAGATGCTGATCCTTTCCAGCCTTGTGCCAGCCTGTCCACGCGGGAGAGCTTCTTCCTTTCCAACGGTTAGATAAGTTTACCATGCCGCAGAATCACCTTGAGTCACTTTGGTTTCACCCGGAAGGTAAAAACTGGACGAATGCTTTTGGTCAACCTTGTACGGCATGTACGGTCTGTACGGCCTTGTACGGCCTTGTACAGCCTCTACGGCCTGTACGGTCTGTACGGCCTTGTACGGCCTGTACGGCCTTGTACGGCCTGTACGGCCTTGTACGGACAAGGTCGACCCAAACCCTTCTTCTCTCTTCTTTCTAATCAACCCCAAGATAGATGCCTCAACTTAACACTCCCCCTCAAGCTTGACCATATGGAACAAGTCAAGCTTGGAAGGCTATGAGATCTCCCTCATTAAAAACCTCACCAAAGAGAAAACCCTTTTTGGGATAAAACACTTTGATGAGGGAAAAAGAGTAGAGACCTCATAACAGGGGATTAGCTAAGTTGGGTTAGATCAATGAGCCCCAACCTTACATGGATGGAATCCATTGTCTTTTGTCTAGCAGCCTTTGTAAACACATCCGCCAACTGATCGTCACTCCTTGTGTAGCACGGCAAGGTTACACCCAACCCAATCATCTGTCTCACCTTGTGGAAATCGACCTCAATGAGCTTGGTTCTTTCATGGAAGACTGAGTTGGAAGCTATATGAATCGCTGCTTGATTATCACAATGCATAGTCATTGGTGTAGACTGATCAACCTCCACATGCTTCAAGATGCCTTTGATCCACACCAGCTCGTTTGTAAGCTTCAACATTGCCCTATACTCAGCTTCAGCACTGGAACAGGATGTTGAGATGAAGAACAAATAAGATGGAGTTATGTGTTGACATGAAGATATAAACAATGAGAAGAGATCACAAGAGACATTTAGATGAATCAAAACTGTGTGGTCCGTACAGTCTCTGACCTAACGTAGGGTGCAAGGCAAGAAATAGAGGGAACTTGACCAGAAACATATTCAAATAGTCTGGAGCAAAACTTGCCTTGACCAGAAACAAAGAGAGACGTTGAAAGGAAGAAGTCACAGGTCTGATGAGGTCTGATGAGGCAGAGAATCAATTGGGGACCAGTTATGAGCAGTCACTTTCAGTTCAGCTGCAAGAGCCCTTTGTCCTGTTCCCCTTTGTTCATTATATTTTCTTGACAACTTTATCTGAGTATCTGTCTATTTAAAGCATGTAACCAGGAACATTATTAAGTTAAGGAAATAGATTTCCTCTCTCTCTCTCTTATTCTGGGCGAAATCCCTCTCTCTCTCTCATGTTCTTGCTGTTCTTCATTTTCTCTACACAAACCAGACACTAAATCTCTCTATTTTCACATGGTATCAGAGCTGTATGCTCTTGAGACCTAAATCTCTCTACTTTATTCACTTATTTCCGCAATTCTTTGACTTTCATTTTTATTTTTGGCAAAGTTCATCTTGTTCTTCAGCTGTTCATCATTTCCAGCTCCAGAAATTGCCAAAAATGGAAAAGATGATTTCGACCAAGAAAATGAAGAGGAGAATCTCATTCCAGTGACCCTAGAGGGTCCTAACTATCTTTTATGGTCAAGAGTGGCCAGAGTTACCTTGGAAGTCATGGACTTTGGGACAGCCATATCATGGAGGCTGAAACTTCAAAGAGGATGGCTCAAGAGGATAGTCAGGCTACTTGCCTAAAGCATGAAGACAAGTGGGTTCAAGAGGAACAGCAAACACTTGGAATTATACACAGCTCTCTGTCTGAACAGATCTTGGAGGATCATTATCACCTCAGAACCGCCAAGAGTCTATGGGAGAAGCTTCAAAATGTTTATGGGAATCTATGGAGAGTCTTTAAGCTGTCTATGAGCAAGACAAAGTTTTCAGTCTTCTCCTAAACCTGGATTCACCCTGCCAATAGTCTGATAAGTTATATCATTCAAGAAAGGAAGCTTCCAAGTTCCCTAGGAAGCCAACCAAGTACATCTAAGCTCAAGGAGTTTGAGCATCAAGTAATTACAGGAAGAACCATGTATTCAGCACTCTGTGGTGATTCTAATGAAGGAGGAACATGGAGGAGTATGGCAGGGGCGACCAATTCTGATAGTCCAGTGACCAGAAGAGACTTTGATTCCTTTATAAAAGCTGCCAAGGCCCTTATCTCACCCAAGGAGGTTGGTAAATATTCTCCTGACTCTAAACCCATCATTATAGATTCAAGAGCTAGTCATCAGATGATTAGTGATAGGAGTTTGATTAGTGATGTCAAGCCTGCCTCAGGGAATGTGATTATAGCAAATGGAGATAAGGTTAAGATAGAAGGGATAGGGAACCTTAGGCTGTTTGATAGGGAATCATCTGCCTTATATATGCCTCAGTTTACATCTAATTTGCCGTCAGTAAGGAAGGCTACAGTTGACTTGAGTTGTCAGGTTGTATTCAGACCAGATGAGGTTGAGTTTCAAGACTTAAAGACAGGGCAGCTGATAGGAAGAGGGCACAACCAGGATGAACTCTATCATCTCCAAAAGACAGAACCTTCTATCTGCATGATCAGTACAGCTACTGGAGTTGATAACAACACATGGCATGCTAGATTGGGACATCCCCATGCTAGAGCTTTAAATCTGATGCTTCCTGGTGTGGTGTTTGAGAATGATGTGTGTGAAGCATGTATCTTGGGGAAGCATTGTAGGACAGTCTTTCCAAGGTCTAGCACCATCTATGAGAAATGCTTTGACCTTGTTCACTCTGATGTGTGGACTGCTCCTTGTCTCTCCATAGAAAATCACAAATACTTTGTAACATTCATTGATGAGAAGTCTAAGTATACTTGGGTGACACTGATTCAGTCTAAGGACAGAGTGCTTGAAGCTTTCAAGAATTTTCAGACCCATGTCTCCAACCATTTCAATGGCAAACTCAAGATTCTTAGGTCAGATAATTGTGGAGAATACACAAGTCAAGCATTCAAGCAGTATCTAGCTCAACATGGAATCATACATCAGACAAGCTGTCCTTATACTCCTCAACAAAATGGAGTAGCTGAGAGGAAGAATAGGCACCTGATGGAAGTAGCAAGGTCAATGATGTTCCACACTAATGTGCCAAAGAGATTTTGGAGTGATGCTGTCATGACTGCCTGTTATCTTATCAACAGGATTCCAACTAAGATTCTCAATGACATGTGTCCATTTGAAGTACTAAACTGCAACAAGCCATCTTTGGATCATTTGCGAGTATTTGGCTGCCTCTGCTTTGTGTTGATACCAGGGGAACTGAGGAGCTAGGTAGATGCAAGAAGTTCCAAGGCAATGTTCATTGGCTACTCTCCAACACAAAAGGGTTATAAATGTTATGATCCAGTGTCAAGAAAGGTTTCCATATCAAGAGATGTGAAGTTTGTGGAGACTAGGGGATACTATGAGGAAAAGAGTTGGGATGACTTGAAAGACCTCTCTCAAGCATCAGACAAAGCAGCCAATCTCAGAGTGATTTTGGAGAATCTTGGCATCAGCATGACTCAGGCAAATCTGGAGACAAGGGCGTGTGCACCTGAAGTTACATCTGGTCAAGACACTGTGGTTGAGGAAGATGGGGCTAATGAAGCTGTAGAGGCCACTCATCCTGATCCTGAAGGGGGGAATCAACAAGAAACTCATGATCAGGATGAAAGGCAACAAGGACAATCAGAACCAGTAAATGATGAAGCAGAATCTGAGGAGGAAGGAGAGCCTGAAGCAGTCCAGACTCTTAGGAGAAGTACAAGGCTGAGAAAGGATCCTTCAAACTGGATCAACACGAGGGTCTACTTCAACTCACAGGCAGTGGCTCATCCTATACATGCAGTATGCTCATTGGCTCAGTATCCACAAGAACACCAAGTCTTTATGGGTCAACTGGATCAAGAGTACATTCCAAGGTCATATGAAGAGGCAATGGAGCGTGAAGAGTGGAGAGACTCTGTTGGGAATGAAATCAATGCTATGATAGTCAATGACACTTGGTATGAGGCTGAACTTCCAAAAGGCAAGAAGGCAGTGACAAGCAAGTGGGTTTTCACAATTAAGTACTTGGCAAATGGAAAGGTGGAGAGGTGCAAGACAAGGCTGGTTGCAAGAGGATTTACTCAGACATATGGAGAGGATTACATTGATACATTTGCACCAGTAGCAAAACTTCACACCATTAGGATCATTTTCTCAATTGCTACTAACTTGGAATGGTATTTGTGACAAATGGATGTGAAGAATGCCTTTCTGCAAGGAGAATTAGAAGATGAAGTCTACATGCATCCTCCTCCAGGTCTAGAGCACTTGGTCAAACCAGGGAATGTGTTGAGGCTGAAGAAAGCAATTTATGGCTTGAAGCAATCACCAAGGGGTGAGAAAATAAGATGATTAGGTAGAGTAAACTGAAAAGAAGCTCCTGGTTCTGTTTGAACCATGGTTCTGTTTGAACCAGAGAGAAGGAAAGAGTAAGTGATGAAGAGTGAATGCAGGTGATGAAGTATAAGTGAAGACTATGAAGAGAATCTGAGAGAATAGAAGATTATAACTTAGGTAACCAGAGAGTAGAGAGGAGGAGAATTTCGTGCGTATGAGAGAGAGAGAGAGAGAGAAAGTAACCAAGAATATGAAGAGAGAAGAACTTTCTCCTTAAACAAATCAGTTACATGAGAGGCCTTTAAATAGGCAGTATGCACATAATAAATTAATCTAAATCTAGACAAACATAAACAAATAATTCTGGGAAGTAGAAGTGTCCAAGAGGGTAAAGACAAGGGGAGGCTCGTCCAGCTGAGGAGAAAGGGACAGGAGAGAGATAGTGACCAGGTCTGATGAGTGAAAGTGACAGGCCAGCAACAGCTCTTTCCTTAAGCTTAACATGTGACTTTCTTCCATATTTGAATTTGAATCTGGTCAAACCATCTACCAACGGTTTCCTTAGCTTCTGGAGACCCTCAGCTCGTGTTCCCATCAGTACCTTTCCTCCCAAGGCAAGCTAGGTCATAGTAGATTGCTTGTGATCCAAGTCTGTACAGACAGCCTTCTTTCTCTCAAGTAATCGGACTCTTCTCTTCTTCTTATCTCTTTATTTCATTCCAATATTCTTCTCTTGATTTTATTTGTGCAGGTGATCTTGATCACACTCAGCCATGCTTCTTCCGTGTCCATTTAACAATAACTTGGTTCACAAGTCTGTATGAACCAGTCTCAACTTGAAGTATCCAGATAACTTCTTCTTGTTGTCTTCTTTATTTCTCTTCATCCATACTTGGATCATGAGCCAGCTTCTTCTTGTGGACATTCCCTTCTTCATTTCAACACTCCCCCTCAAGCTTGACCATAAGAGATCCTAGAGGAAGCTTGGAACTGAGAGTACTTGCCTCATTAAAAACCTAAGGGTGGAAAACCTCATGGGATAAAACCAACACTTAGGGAAAAAGAGTGCAAGCATCTCAGCCTAGGGACTGGCCAGTGGGTTTATGAGCCTTATGATTAGGTTTTGGAACTCATAAACCCTGGATCATGGCCCTTTTCAGTTGCAAGTCAGACGCTCCTTGCTTTAAAATCACTTTAGGCGCTATTTGCTTCACATTCAAACAGATTCAATAAGCCTTTGAGCTTCGTCTTATGACCAGAACTTGTCTCCCCCTTTCTTCTGAATTGAACACTCCATTTAGGGATTAACTCCACGCCTGCCTTTGCTCATGAGCTCAATAAGTACCTTGTATAACATTCTGGAATGCTAGTGAGGAGTGCTAAACACTTGATCCCTCACGTAACTTGCTTTTCAACCAGCCTGTGCATTGTCACTCTTGAAGCTTTCAACATGTTGGGGGACTTTGCAATTCCATGATCTGCCACCATCATGTGATTGCTCAGCAAACAATGTTTCTAGTTTAATACTCCTTGTGTCCTTGCATATAGCTGGCCAGATTGTAAATCACCATTTGCTGGCTTCCTTAAGGTTCATCAACCAGGTACAAGCATACATGCTATGAGCTGATTCATAGCTTCCCAACTAAAGGTAACTGTTCTAACTCCATGTAGAAGCTGATCCATAGGTTCCCAACCAGAAGGTAACTGTTCTAACTCCCACGCCTTGGGCTGATTCATAGCATTCCAATCAGCTTGCCTCTCCACCTGATCTTCTTGCAAGTAGTCTCTGATGGCCATCTGTTCTAACACCAAGTTGCTGATGTCCTTGCTGATATTTCTTTGATCCGGCTGATGAGAAATCTTGAAAGGGTAAATTCCACCACTTGCATACTCTCACTTCTGATCTGAGGTGAGGAAATGGAAGACTTGGACCTTCAGGAATGCTCATCATTACCCCTCCTCAAGCTTGATCCAGAGAGAATAAGCGAAGAACCAAGCTTGGAAGTGAGCAACATTGAGTTTTGAAACCAGGAGCGCATCACCCCTACAGCTGCGCTTAAGTCAACCGGTTCCTCCCTTAATCTCTTCTCCACTGACTCTTGTAAGTATTTTAAACCAGAGCTCAACACCCAAACAGGCTGCGCTTAATTCAACCGGTTCTCTACACACAAGTGATCTTTCCATGGTCAGGAATAAACACACTCTGTAGGCTTTGAACTCATGGGCAAAGTCTTCTTCTTTGTCTTGATTTGATGATGGACAGAGACAACACTTGTGTACCTGAAACATCACTCAAACTCCAGCAAGAATCAGACCACACACACTAGGATCAGACCTTGGTAACTCACCAATCCTGATCCCAATGCTTTAAGAAAATGCAATGGACAGAATCTAAACAACTCATTTCGTTCAAATCCATGCAACCAATTCACTAAATTCTCAGGTATGATAACTCATCAGTTACAAGGCATCTAGGCTCATTTTATCACACATATGACAGTAGCAGAATGCAATAACGATTTATGACAGTAGCATACACTAGACAACTGATCTAATCAAGCTACACAACTATGAATGCAACACATGACCAGGAAACTCTCCTAGGCCTCTAGCAATGCAACAAGACACACAACAGGCTCTAAGAAACTCGCCTATACCATACAGCACACAAACAAATGAGCTAAGACAAGAACAAGACAAAACAATGCTAGAAATCTCCTAGAACAGTACACAGGCATCAAGCAACAATTTTAAACAATGCTATATGAATGCACAAGATTCAATCCAAGACAGCATGAGATAACAAGCAACTAAATTCACATTACACAAGCTAATGGTTACTGGTTTCATCAAAACCATAGGGACCAGTAGCTTAGACCAACTTCTAAATGCATACCAGTCCACTATGACGGACTTACCAGACCATTAGCACAAGATAACAATGAAATAGATTGAACCAGATGCTATATGATCATGCTAGCAAGCTTACTAACTCCTAGAACAATGCATACACAATGTTTAAGTATCATGGGACAGAAACTAGGTTCAACAACTCTAGTAACATTGAACTGTCCCTAAGATACTAACAAGACACTCAACACAACCAGAAACAATTTAAGATAATTTAGCAAGCTCTTATTTGAGTTAAGGAGGTTAACTTACAAACAAGGAACCTGAGCTAGTTCCTTGAACCTCCATGGCTGTGAATCACTTGAATTTGAAGGGCTTGTGGTGTGGATTGACTGTCCAACACCTCCTCTTCTTGATTCTCTCCTTCTGGTCAAGGAGACACTTCAAACCCCTCCTGTCCTCTTGCTGGTCGTGGTTTTTGTTGGTCAGAAACAGAGCTTCAGCATGGCTGGCCAGAGAATGATTAGAACAGCTTAGCTTTAATGCTTCTTTAGTGACCCTTCTCCAAGAATGGTTTCTTCCATGGATTATCTTCAGCATTTTGGACCAGATGTGGTGGTTTGGCTTCTTCTTTGGACTCCTTGAAGGTACTGAAGTCGCCATTTCCTTTGAGCTCTCCATCTTAGAGAGTTTGGACCAGTGGACAATAGAATGTACCAACTGGTTTTGCAAGAAACAGAACTTGAAACTGAACCCTTGATGAAGCTTGCTGGACTGAGCTGAAGCTTTCTTGAGTTCCAGAGACTTGTATACTGTCCTATCTTGAGTTCTGGCGAGATTCATCCCTCTTGGAAGACCTTTGGACCAGTGGATAAAGAGATGTAGCAGAAACTGTTTTGGAGACAGTTTTGAGAAGATGATGATTCGCGGAAGCTATGAAGGTTTCAGGAGCTTGGATGCTCTGATACCATGTGAGAAAATAAGATGATTAGGTATAGTAAACTGAAAAGAAGCTCCTGGTTCTATTTGAACCAGAGAGAAGGAAAGAGTAAGTGATGAAGAGTGAATGCAGGTGATGAAGTATAAGTGAAGACTATGAAGAGAATCTGAGAGAATAGAAGATTATGAGTAACTTAGGTAATCAGAGAGTAGAGAGGAGGAGAATTTCGTGTGTATGAGAGAGAGAGAGAGAGAGAGAGAGAAAGTAACCAAGAATATGAAGAGAGAAGAACTTTCTCCTTAAACAAATCAGTTACATGAGAGGCCTTTAAATAGGCAGTATGCACATAATAAATTAATCTAAATCTAGACAAACATAAACAAATGATTCGGGGAAGTAGAAGTGTCCAAGAGGGTAAAGACAAGGGTGTGAGAATAGAGAGAAACTGGTGAGAATGAAATGGAGAATGATTTTGGTGAAGAGAATCTGCTTCTGGTTTAGTTTGGACCAGAAAGACTAAGAATCAAAGAGAGAGTGCTTTTGAGAGTTTAAGTGAGAATGATGGGATTATGGAGAGAGTTTGTGATCTTCTGGTTTAGTATGGACCAGAGAAAAGGATGGACGAAATTATGAGTGAGAGTATTTGAGAGTTTGTGAGAATAAGAGACTGAGAGAATAAAGTAACCAGAGATTTGTTGAAGGAAAGAGTTAACTTATCACTTCAGAGAGTATGAGAGTATGAGAGATTATGAACCAGAGAATAAGTGAAGGAGGAGGCTCAACTCTCCTTAGGAATTTCGTGGGTTACATGTGGGGGCTTTATAGCCAAGTTACAAGATATTAAAAGCACAATGAACTACTAATAAAAACATTAAAACTTAAATAACTAATTTGTAGAGAAAATGAGATCAGAGCAGGTTCAGGACTGGCTGGGGCAGACTGGTGTGGATCAGGCTGTGGCATGGACAGTCTGGCACGTCCAGAGGAAGAGAAAGTGACTGGAGGAAGAGGCACATTCAGCTTGGTGTGATAGTGACAGGTCCAGCTGCTTCTCCAAAGCACCCATGTGACTTCTACTTGTCCAAATCAAACCAGAACTGAGTAATTCCATTCAAACTTGATTCCCTTTACTTCTGGAGGCTCCCAACGTCCATATTAAGTCTCCCCAACTCATTTCTTGCCTTTCAAGTTAAGATAGGGCATGAAGAGTTGCTTGTGGAGCAAGACTATACGGACAGATTCAAATCTGCTTGTTCCAGATGCTTGATTTGCTTGCTCCTGATTTGCTTGGTGTCTTCATCAACTCCAGATTTGTTTGTTCATTCCAACACTCCCCCTCAAGCTTGACCATAGGAGTCATTGGGCAAGCTTGGAACTGAGATTACTTGCCTCATTAAAAACCTAATTATAGGGAAAAAGAGTACAAGCAATCCAGTCTTCTTTTGGGCATCTTTATTGGAAAGCAAATCACGCCCTTTCCTTGCTTCACACTTCAAATGGTTCCTCTTGAACCTTCTTCTTATTTCACAGCTTGTCTCCCCCTTGCTTCTGGATTCTTGCCTTTGAAAGAATGTGAGAATTATAAAGAGTTTATGTGAGAATACTGAAGAACTCAGCAAGAACAAGGGAGAGAAAGGTAGATTTCGTGAGAGAGAGAGGGAGAGAGTTGTAGAGAGAGAACCAGAATAACGAGGAACTGATTCCTTGCCTTAATTGAGTCATGGTACATGTATATTTAAAGGGAGACAAATCCCCAATAAACTATTAAACAAAGAGACCTACAGAAGTATTAAACAAATGCATTCTTGGACAGAAGTGGCTCAGGCAGAGAGGGTGAAAGGGACAGGACCTAAACAATCCAAAAGTGGTCCAGAAGTGGTCCAGAAGTGTTTGAATACTTCCCATATCGTGACCTTTGCTCCCAACAGCTCTCTTGTCTTCTGATTAATTAAATACTTCTTTCTTAGGTAGAGAAAGCCATCTTCTGATTTATGTAGACCTCTTCTCTATCTAGCACTCCAAGCTAGGTTAGGTTGTACGGACATACTTGCATTCCAAGGTAGGTTGATATTTTGCTTAATCTTCTTGTATCCATGCCATTTATTTCTTCATGTCAACACTCCCCCTCAAGTTTGACCATAGGGACTGGTCAAGCTTGGGCACGATGAAGCATTCCTCATTAAAAACTTTACTTGAAAAAAACCACTTGGGATAAAAACCAAGCAAAGGGAAAAGAGTAGAACACTTCATGGCAAGAGGATCACTGACATCTGAGGTCTATGAGTCCAAACTTAGGATGAATGAACTCACACACCTTGCTGCTAGCTGCCTTAGTGAATATGTCAGCTAGTTGATCTTCACTTCTAGTGTAGCATGGAAGAATGACTTGCTACTCCACTGCTTGCCTCACCTTATGGCAGTCCACTTCTATATGCTTTGTCCTCTCATGAAAGACTGAATTGGATGCAATGTGTATTGCTGCCTGGTTGTCGCAATGCATAGTCATGGGTGTGGTGATCTCAATGCCCAAGTCCTTTAGCAGTCCCTTGATCCATATGAGTACACTAGTAAGCTTCCTCATAGATCGGTACTCTGCCTCAGCACTTGAACATGACACCACCTTCTGCTTCTTGCTCTTCCAAGTCACCAAGTTGCCTCCAATAAATGTGGCAGTACCTAGTAGTTGATCTCCTATCAACCCTATCTCCTGTCCAATCAGCATCACAATATCCAGTGATCTTAGTGCTTCCATTGCAACCCATCCAAACACCTTGACCAGGAGCTTCTCTCAAGTATCTCAAGATCCTCTCCACCATGTTTCCAGTGATGAACCTTAGGGGTTTGCATATGCTGACTGGCCTGGTTCACAGCAAAACACACATCTGGTTGAGTGATAGTTAGATATATGAGCTTCCCAACCATCCTCCTATACTTCTTTATATCTTCAAAGGGAGTGTCTTCAAACTCCCCCTCTCGCAATACCTTGTACCCTTTTTCCAATGGGGTTTTGGCATGTCTTCCTCCAAGGTTTCCTGCCTCATTTAAAAGATCAAGTGTGTACTTCCTTTGGGATAAGAAAAGCACCTCTTTTAGAGCGGCATATTTCAATCCTTAGGAAGTACTTCAACACTCCCAAGTCTTTGATATAAAAAGATGATTTAAGGAAAGCTTTGGTTGAGAGTATACCTTCCTTGTCACTGCGAGTGATGATAATGTCATCAACATACACTAGAATGACCACAATCCCTTGCTTGCTGGTTAGACTGAAGAGAGTATGATCTGCCTCAGATTTCACAAAGCCTCTTCCATTGAGTGTGGTGCTGAGCTTGTGATACCACGCCCTTGGAGATTGCTTCAAGCCATAGATTGCCTTCTTCAACCTTAATACATTCCCCTGGTTTGACCATGCTTTCTAGGCCAGGAGGTGGTCGCATATATACCTCATCTTCCAACTCTCCTTGTAGAAAGGCATTCTTCACATCCATCTGCCATAGATCCCATTCTAAGTTGACAGAAAGTGATAGAAGAATCCTTATAGTATGCAGCTTGGCCACTGGTGCAAATGTATCAAGATAATCTTCCCCATAGACCTGAGTGTATCCTCTTGCAACTAGCCTTGTCTTTCTCCTTTCTGGTTTTCCATTGGCTAAGTACTTGATGGTGTATATGAGGCGACTTGTTACAGCTTTCTTGCCTTTGGGGAGCTCAGTTTCAAACCATGTATCATTCTTGATCATGGCATTGATCTCATCTCCAACAGACTCTCTCCACTCTTCATGTTGCATAGCCTCTTCATAAGATTTTGGGATGTATTCCTGATCCAATTCCCCAATGAAGACTTGATGCTCTTCAGAATATTGAGCAAAAGAGCATAGTACACTCACTGGATGTGCCACAGCTTCAGCATTGAAGTAAACTCCTGTATTGATCCAGTTCGAAGCAGGTTTCTTGAATCTTGTACTCCTTCTAAAGGCTGTATCTGATCAGGTTCTGCCTCATTTGTTTCACTTGGTTCGCCTACTTGAGTCTCATTTTCTGATTCTGATGGCATTTCATCTTGATCATTGAGCTACTGAGTTCTCTTCAGGCTCTCCATTCCTATTGCCCCCTCATGATCAGGATGAGTGACTCCAATATCTTCTTCATCCTCTTCTATAGCATGATTGGGAACCTCCCTGACTTTTTCAGGTTCTTTTGACAAACTGATGCCAAGATTTTCCATAATAATTCTCAGATTATTGGCCTTGTCAAATGCTTGAGACAGATCTTTGAGCTCATCCCAATTCTTCTCAGCATAAAACCCTTTGCCTTCCATAAACTTTACATCTCTGGATACAAGTACTCTCCCTTGTTTCAGTATTGTAACACTTGTATCCCTTTCTGTGTAGGTGAGTATCCAGTGAAACATGCACTTCATGCTCTTTGCCTCTAGCTTGTTTCTTTGCTCTCCTGGTATCAACACGAAGCAGGTGCATCCAAAACACTCTAAGATGTTGAATAGATGGTCTGGTTTTTGTTTAATAATTCATAAGGAGAGATGTCATCCAGCACCCTGGTAGGAATCCTATTGATTAGATAGCATGCTGTGAACCACAGCATCACTCCAAAATCTCTTAGGAACATTTGCATGGAACATCATAGATCTAGCCACCTCCATTAGATGGCCTATTTTCCTTTCAGCCACTCCATTTTGCTGGGGAGTATAAGGACACTTTTTGATGAACTATGCCATGTTTTGCCAGATGGTTCTTGAAAGCATGACTTGTATACTCTCCTCCATTGTCTGACCTCAGTACCTTCACATTAGCCTTAAGTGGTTAGTGACATAAGATTGAAAGTTCATAAAGGCTTCTAACACACGATCCTTAGAAGGCAGTAGAGTAACCCAAGTGTATTTTGATTTTTCATCTATAAATGTAACAAAATACTTATGATTATCTCTAGACATGCAAGGTGAGGTCCAAACATCAGAGTGAACTAAGTCAAAGCATTTCTCATAGATAGTGTCAGATGTTGGAAAAACAGATTTGCAATGCTTTCCTAAGATGCAGGCTTCACATTCTAGGTGGTTAAATGACATATCAGGCATAATGATCTTTAATGCACGAGTGTGAGGATGACCTAGTCTAGCATGCCAAATAGTGCTATCACACACAGATGAGTTACTGATCATGCATAAATGAGAAGGAGTAGAGGGTTTAGAGGGCTTAGTCTTTTGGAGATGGTATAAAGCCACCCTGACTGTTTCCTTCACCAATCACCTTCCCTGTCTTATGGTCCTGAAACTCAACATCATTAGGCCTAAAAACCACCTGACAATTTAGGTCAACCGTGGCCTTTTCACTGAGAGAAGGTTAGAGGCCAAACTAGCATATAAAAGGCAGTGGATTCCTTATCAAAACAACTTAAGGTTCCCTATTCCTTCTATCTTCACCTTATCACCATTAGCTATTATTACATTTTCTAAGGCAGGCCTAACATCACTAATAAGATTCCTATCACTAATCATATGATGACTAGCTCCTGAATCTATTATGATTGGCCTAGAGATAAGGGAATGTGTACCAGACTGCTTTGCGGAGATGATTGCCTTAGCTGCTTTGATCAGTGGCACGATATCACTCATTTTGATAGGGCCAATCATTGATCTCTGCCTGGTTCCATGTTTTTACTTCTTTTGGAAACACTGGTAAGTGCTGAGTACATAGATGCACCCTCAAACGCCACTTTCTAGGCATGGTGGTTTGTTCTCCTTGAAATTTAATTCCACCAGAGCTGAAGAATATCCAAGCTTGATTGGTTTCTCTTCCTGAGATATCTTTTCTTGGCTTTCTTGTGCACAGGTAACAACACCATCCTTCCATTCTTGTTGTGTATATCCTTGGGAGCTGGCTTCCTTTCCCTTGTAAAGAGTGTGTGTGCTGTTTGTTCTCGCTGAACTAGAGCACACACGCCATCTAGGTCAGGAAGTTTATCTTCCCTCAGTACATGCTTGATCAACTGGTTGTAGGATGGGCTTAGATTCAGGAGTAGACTGAAGACCTTGTCTTGTTCATATCTTTCTCTTATGACATCAGGATCAACTGAGAATGGCCTCAGTGTATCTAGTTCTGCCCACAAGCTCCTAAACTTTCCAAAATATTGATTAAACTCCAATTTTTCCTGCTGAAGTTGTTGATAATCTTCTTGACTTCAAACACTCTGCTCAGGTTGGAGAAATTCCCCATAAACAAATTTCAGGCTATCCCATAGATCCTTGGCGGTTTCACAGTGTGAGTAAGCCTCCAATATTGAATCTTGAGAGAGAGCTGTGAATGATCTACAAGTGTTAGCTGGTCTTCTTGACCCACTTGTCTTCATTCTTCAGACCACCTGCCTTGTTTCTCCTCTTGAGCCATCCCGCTTTAAAGCATCAGCCTTTATGATGTGGCTGTCCCAAAGTCCATGCCTTCCCAAGGTAACTCTGGTCACTCTTGACCATAGCAGGTAGTTAGACCCCTCAAGGGTTACTGGAATCATGCTCTTTATCTTCATTTCCATGGCTGGGTTTCTTTTATCCACTGGACAAAACTATGGACTGATGGATAAGATGAAGAGTTCATGACTTGCAGAACACAATAGAATAGAATTTTCGAAATTGAAAGAGAGCTTAAGAACTCAGATAAGTAAAGTGTCTAGAAAACTGGATTATCAAGAGATTTCAAAACTGGATGGAGGGAAAACAGAGTGAAGAATAGAGTGAAGAACAGAGTAAAAACAGAGTGAAGAACAGAGTAAAAACAGAGTGAAAGTGATTTTGTGCGGAAGTTAAGTTAGAATAAGGTTTCAAGAGCTTAATGCTCTGATACCATGAAAGAATGTGAGAATTATAAAGAGTTTATGTGAGAATACTGAAGAACTCAGCAAGAACAAGGGAGAGAAAGGTAGATTTCGTGAGAGAGAGAGGGAGAGAGTTGTAGAGAGAGAACCAGAATAATGAGGAACTGATTCCTTGCCTTAATTGAGTCATGGTACATGTATATTTAAAGGGAGACAAATCCCCAATAAACTATTAAACAAAGAGACCTACATAAGTATTAAACAAATGCATTCTTGGACAGAAGTGGCTCAGGCAGAGAGGGTGAAAGGGACAAGACCTAAACAATCCAAAAGTGGTCCAGAAGTGGTCCAGAAGTGTTTGAATACTTCCCATCTCGTGACCTTTGCTCCCAACAGCTCTCTTGTCTTCTGATTAATTAAATAGGCTGAGAAAGCCATCTTCTAATTTATGTAGACCTCTTCTCTATCTTGCACTCCAAGCTAGGTTAGGTTGTACGGACATACTTGCATTCCAAGGTAGGTTGATCTTTTGCTTAATCTTCTTGTATCCATGCCATTTATTTCTTCATGTCAACAGCCTTCTTCTTGGGTTGAGATCAAGCCAACATGTATTTGGGATGATAATGAGGAGTGTCTTCCCTCTTGGCTTGCACTTGAATCCCACATTTCATCCATATTAATAATGGCCTTGCAAAGTCACTTGTAGAACAGACTTGGAAGGGGGACTTTGCAAAGATTCAGCTGCCATCATTTGAATGAACTGCCTTCTCTTTGCTCAGCCAAGTATATCCCTGGTCAACTCCACTTTTTCCTTTGCTTCAGCTTCAACAATGGGTGATTGGCTTCTCATTGACACCCCCCCCTCAAGCTTGACCAGATAATGAGAGTATGATGTAACCATGGCCGAGCCAGCTGATCATCCAACAAAGGACAAGCCAGGATGGATGGAAGGCGATCATACTGAGCTAAAACCAGCTGGAGAGACTGAGGAAGAGCTGATACAGAGTGTGGCTCAGCTGAAACCAGCTGAAGTGAGAGTGGTTGAGCTGAAACCATCTAGGAGACTGAAGATGAGCTGAACCAGCTAAGTGACACTAACTTGGAGCTGGATGAGCTAAATGACACTCACTTGGAGCTGGATGAGCTAAGTGACACTAACCAGGAGATGATTGAGCTGAGTGAGCTGAACTTGGAGCAGGACGAGCTGAACCAGCTGAGTGACACTACACTAGGTCGACCTGAGCTGAATGTGAGTGACACTACACTAGGACAAGCTGAGCTGAATGGGAGTGACACTGAAGCTGCCATGGACCTAGCTGGACAAGTGATTTTTGGCCCAAATAAGAAGATGGATCAGATTTGTTTCTCTCAGCCCAAAAGGAGTTCAAAACCAAAGTTAAGGGTCCATTATCTCTTTCTGATGGATCAGCCACGAAATTCAAGTCCAAGAAACCTTATGAAGCTATTTTGGATCAAGGGGCCCAAGAAGAAGTGTTGCAGCCAAGGAGAATTATCATAACAAGTTCATTATGGGTTTGTTTCTTACCAAATTCGACCAGGCCTTTATTCAGATGTTTTCAGACCCATTCTCATCCAGAAATATCAGAAAAGAGTCAGCAAGAAAGTCTTGGTCGTGATCATCCAAGAGCCATTCAACAAAACACTTAAAAGTGGTCAAAAAGTCTTAGTCTTCATTTCTGTTTCCTAAGTTCCTAGTTTTCTACATCATTTCTAGCTTTCTACATTCTTGTAAGACTATATAAGGATGCTGCACGACCTCAATAAGATCATTCACCTTTTTGTTAAAAACTTTCTTACAAACTGTGAATCCCTTGTTCAGCTTCTGAACATTGTATGCCTAGGAGTTGATTCTCTGCAAGGCTTACTTGTCTTTAGATCATTGTTTGTGTGGGTAAACTGCACGATCTACTGACACTTCTACACAAGTTCTGGTCAGTCCATAGATCAGTTCTGAAGAACCATTCATTCATTCCATCCACCATCAGTTCGAGTCTAATCCATCAAAAGCAACCTGCGTGTGTTAGTAACCACCAGAAGTGACCATTCCAATCACCCTCAGATCAATCAGGGAAATAAAACCAGAAGGGTTTTCATCATTTGGTATCAGAGCAGTTTGAGGGCCTCTGATTTGTTGGGTTTGATTTCGAAATCTCTTTCTCTCTTGGGAACCTATTTTCTAATCTATTCATCTTCTCTGTCGAGTCTCTTTGTCTTTTCTATCTATCTGTTGTTCTGCAGGAGGCCAACCAGTTTAAAAAAAAAAAAAAAAGAAACAAGAAAATTAACAAGAGGCTGAAGAGAAATCCAGCCAGACTGAAGAGAAATCCAGTCTCTGGTGGTAAAGCTCCTTGCAACCAAAAATCTTGCAATCTATCTATCTTGTTCTTTTCTGGGGTAGGGAATCACTCTGTTGGCGTGTCTTTGTTTACTGCTGAGCTATTGGAATCACAGAAAACACTAAACACTTGAGAGAAGAGAGGCTTTGGCTATCTATTTGTGTACTAACTTTTCTTGTTGAGTTATAACAGGAAACCATGGCTGGAGATGTCAGTAAAAGAAAGAAGACAAAAACCTATAAGTTTGATAAGATCCAGATGGCCATGATGGCTACAATGATGAAAGAAATGGATAAGAAATTTGAATTTAAAAGAGCTTCCTTTGCTACTGATAATGTTTTGGGTATTGATTTTCAGGTTCAGAAAGATGCTAAGATGAAAAGGAGGAGACAGGATGTATCCAGTGTTACCAGACGTCCTGAGAGAAACCCACAGCCCAACCAATTCAGTTCCTCCACAAAAAGTTTGCTGGGAAAAAGACAGCACTTGTCAAGTAAAGAAAAATCTGGTTTTTACAAAACTGATTTGTTGCAGGAAAAGTCACAACCGGGGAGGCTGATGGACACACCAATTAGGACGAGCAGGGGACAATATATACTGTCCAAAGAGGAAGAAAAACTTGTCCATACTCGTGATGATCAGGAGTTGCGGCTTAGAGTTCTTAAGCAGATGAGTACTCCCCAAAACATCACTGATATGTGTAACCAGATATTCAAGGAACTAGAGAAGGACGAAAGAAAGAGTACAAGACCTTCCTCAAAGGTTCCTGACCCAATGAGTTGCAGCAATCAGGAGCAGATCATTCAAGAGATGGGAACAGAAACAACTAAGGTAAGGAAAGAATCTGAGACAGAACTTGGTTGTTTTCTTTTCTCTCCTCAATCTGAAATTGTTATCAGTAATACTTGTGATGGACTAACCTGTGTTGAACTGGTGCAACCGAGTAGCCTTGATTCAGTGTCTCAGGTCTTAGAAGAAAACTCAGCAGGAGAAGCACAAAAGAGTTTCCCACCAGAAGAAGTGTTGGAGCAGCCAAACAACACTGAAGTAGAAGCTGAAGATAAGTCATTCTCTGTGGAGTCTCAAGAGCAGTGTAAGGAACTTGTTATGGTTAATTCTGTGCCTGACCTGTTTGTTATGGATAGTTCTGATGATGAGAAACGTTATGGTCTTGATAAAGTGAAAGAATTTTGTGTTTCAAACTCTGTTTTTGATAACATGATTTATTCTTTTAAGGAACTTGAACCAGATAGATTCTCTGATCAAAAACGTTTTCACTGTGATCATAACTTCAATCCTGGTCTCGTTTTGAATTTTGAGAAGTTTATGGAACATAAACAAAGCTTTGATCATCCTGGAAAGGCATTAGAACTTATTATGCAACAGTCTATTTTCTGTTCTAGGAAATCGTTTGATTCATTTGTCTTCAAGGAAAATAGCTTTGTTCTGAGTTGTTCTAAGCATAAACTAGACAATGGTGATTTGCTTGCATCCACATGTGCCTTGGAAGAATTCATGGTTAGGAATTTGCATGAACCAAAATCACTTAGAGCTGAAACTGAGTATGTTTTTGTTTTGAAACTTGCTGGTTTATGTTCTGGAACTGCAAAATATTGGCATGTTTTGAGATCACACTTTGAGAATGGTGTTGTTCCAAGTTCTGATGATATTCTGGTTTATAATACCTTCTTTGATAAGCATATTGAATGTTTTAGGCATGTGCTACATGTTATAAAGAAGAAATGTTTGATTTTGATCTAAACAAGAACATGTTTTGCACATATAATTCTGGATATCTAGGTTGTGTTTTGAGTGTCCAGGATCATCAGGATAAGTTTCAAACGAGTGCAAGGAACAAGGGCAGATACCTTGCTTATCAGCCAGAGATTTGGAGATGGAAGTACTTGAGAAAAACAGCTTCAACACTCCAAGGAAGTTTCTTTCTAAAACTTTTCTTTGCTGTTGCTTACATGTTTCTTTGCTTGAACCTTTGTCTTAAGTCTAATTTGTTTCCTTTTGATGTAGGAGATACAGATTTGAGGACAAATCTTTTCAAAGGAGGAGGGGATGTTGTAACCATGGCCGAGCCAGCTGATCATCCAACAAAGGACAAGCCAGGATGGATGGAAGGCGATCATACTGAGCTAAAACCAGCTGGAGAGACTGAGGAAGAGCTGATACAGAGTGTGGCTCAGCTGAAACCAGCTGAAGTGAGAGTGGTTGAGCTGAAACCATCTAAGGAGACTGAAGATGAGCTGAACCAGCTAAGTGACACTAACTTGGAGCTGGATGAGCTAAATGACACTCACTTGGAGCTGGATGAGCTAAGTGACACTAACCAGGAGATGATTGAGCTGAGTGAGCTGAACTTGGAGCAGGACGAGCTGAACCAGCTGAGTGACACTACACTAGGTCGACCTGAGCTGAATGTGAGTGACACTACACTAGGACAAGCTGAGCTGAATGGGAGTGACACTGAAGCTGCCATGGACCTAGCTGGACAAGTGATTTTTGGCCCAAATAAGAAGATGGATCAGATTTGTTTCTCTCAGCCCAAAAGGAGTTCAAAACCAAAGTTAAGGGTCCATTATCTCTTTCTGATGGATCAGCCACGAAATTCAAGTCCAAGAAACCTTATGAAGCTATTTTGGATCAAGGGGCCCAAGAAGAAGTGTTGCAGCCCAAGGAGAATTATCATAACAAGTTCATTATGGGTTTGTTTCTTACCAAATTCGACCAGGCCTTTATTCAGATGTTTTCAGACCCATTCTCATCCAGAAATATCAGAAAAGAGTCAGCAAGAAAGTCTTGGTCGTGATCATCCAAGAGCCATTCAACAAAACACTTAAAAGTGGTCAAAAAGTCTTAGTCTTCATTTCTGTTTCCTAAGTTCCTAGTTTTCTACATCATTTCTAGCTTTCTACATTCTTGTAAGACTATATAAGGGATGCTGCACGACCTCAATAAGATCATTCACCTTTTTGTTAAAAACTTTCTTACAAACTGTGAATCCCTTGATCAGCTTCTGAACATTGTATGCCTAGGAGTTGATTCTCTGCAAGGCTTACTTGTCTTTAGATCATTGTTTGTGTGGGTAAACTGCACGATCTACTGACACTTCTACACAAGTTCTGGTCAGTCCATAGATCAGTTCTGAAGAACCATTCATTCATTCCATCCACCATCAGTTCGAGTCTAATCCATCAAAAGCAACCTGCGTGTGTTAGTAACCACCAGAAGTGACCATTCCAATCACCCTCAAGATCAATCAGGGAAATAAAACCAGAAGGGTTTTCATCAGAGTATATGGCCAAGCTTGAAGTTGAGAGCCAATGACAGCCAACACCTTGAGACCACAGCCCTCTTGGCTTGAATTGTGGCCTTTCTCTCTTGAGGAACCTCTTGTTCACCCTCTTGGCTTAAGGTAAGACCTCTTGAGCAATCTCTCCACAGTACCAATCTTCCTCTCTACCATCTTGGGAGTTAATGAACACAATCAGTGTCCAAAGTGTTGTTGGGTAGTGGACAATCTCTCCATGGTCAGGAATGTACTTCTGTAGGCTCTGAACACATGGGCTTCTTGCTCTTTATTTTAAGGAGGCACAGCTTATCAAGAACCTGAGCTGGTTTCTTGAACCTCCAGCCCATGGGGGCTTAGTGAAACTGAAATGATTTGAGGTGTAGATTGTATATCCAACACCTCTTCTTACTGATTCCTTCCTTCAGGTCAGGTACACACTTCAAACACCTCATGTCCTCTTGCTGGTCGTGGGTTTTGGGGATCAAATAAAGAGCTTCATCTTTGTTTCCCAGAGAATAGTTTGAACAGCCAAGCTTTGAAGCTTCTTCAGTGACCTTGCTCCGAAAATTATTTTCTCCATGGGTTTTCTTCAGCATTTTGGACAAGAGGAGGTGTTTTGGTATCTTCTTTGGACCCTTGGAAGTCTCTGGGGTCGCCACTTCATTTGTTTTCTCCATCTTGGAGAGTTTTGGACCAGTGGACAAAAGAATGCTCCTACTGGTTTTGCAGGATATTGGATTTGAAACTGGCCTTTGATGAAGCTTGCTGAACTGAGTTGAAGCTTTCTTGAGTTCCAGAGAATGAGATACTCCTCTATCTTGAGTTCTGGTGAGGTTCTTCCCTCCAGGAAGACCTTTAGACCAGAGGATAAAAGGATGTAACCAAGCAGATTTTAAAGAGAAACATGAACAGAGATTCATTTGCGGAAGTAAGAAAGGTTTTCAGGAGCTTGTAGCTCTGATACCATGTGAGAATAGAGAGAAACTGGTGAGAATGAAATGGAGAATGATTTTGGTGAAGAGAATCTGCTTCTGGTTTAGTTTGGACCAGATTGACTAAGAATCAAACAGAGAGTGCTTTTGAGAGTTTAAGTGAGAATGATGGGATTATGGAGAGAGTTTGTGATCTTCTGGTTTAGTATGGACCAGAGAAAAGGATGGACGAAATTATGAGTGAGAGTATTCGAGAGTTTGTGAGAATAAGAGACTGAGAGAATAAAGTAACCAGAGATTTGTTGAAGGAAAGAGTTAACTTATCACTTCAGAGAGTATGAGAGTATGAGAGATTATGAACCAGAGAATAAGTGAAGGAGGAGGCTCAAATCTCCTTAGGAATTTCGTGGGTTACATGTTGGGGCTTTATAGCCAAGTTACAAGATATTAAAAGCACAATAAACTACTAATAAAACATTAAAACTTAAATAACTAATTTGTAGAGAAAATGAGATCAGAGCAGGTTCAGAACTGGCTGGGGCAGACTGGTGTGGATCAGGCTGTGGCATGGACAGTCTGGCACGTCCAGAGGAAGAGAAAGTGACTGGAGGAAGAGGCACATTCAGCTTGGTGTGATAGTGACAGGTCCAGCTGCTTCTCCAAAGCACCCATGTGACTTCTACTTGTCCAAACCAAACCAGAACTGAGTAATTCCATTCAAACTTGATTCCCGTTACTTCTGGAGGCTCCCAACGTCCATATTAAGTCTCCCCAACTCATTTATTTCCTTGCAAGGTAAGATAGGGCATGAAGAGTTGCTTGTGGAGCAAGACTGTACGGACAGATTCAAATCTGCTTGTTCCAGATGCTTGATTTGCTTGCTCCTGATTTGCTTGGTCTCTTCATCAACTCCAGATTTGTTTGTTCATTACAACAAAGGGGAGGCTCGTCCAGCTGAGGAGAAAGGGACAGGAGAGAGATAGTGACCAGGTCTGATGAGTGAAAGTGACAGGCCAGCAACAGCTCTTTCCTTAAGCTTAACATGTGACTTTCTTCCATATTTGAATTTGAATCTGTTCAAACCCTCTACCAACGGTTTCCTTAGCTTCTGGAGACCCTCAGCTCGTGTTCCCATCAGTACCTTGCCTCCCAAGGCAAGCTAGGTCATAGTAGATTGCTTGTGATCCAAGTCTGTACAGACAACCTTCTTTCTCTCAAGTAATCGGACTCTTCTCTTCTTCTTACCTCTTTATTTCATTCCAATATTCTTCTCTTGATTTTATTTGTGCAGGTGATCTTGATCACACTCAGCCATGCTTCTTCCGTGTCCATTTAACAATAACTTGGTTCACAAGTCTGTATGAACCAGTCTCAACTTGAAGTATCCAGATCACTTCTTGTTGTTGTCTTCTTTATTTCTCTTCATCCATACTTGGATCATGAGCCAGCTTCTCTTGTGGACATTCCATTCTTCATTTCAACACAAGGGCCTGGTATTACAAGCTAAGTACCACACTGAATGGAAGAGGATTTAGGAAGTCAGAAGCTGATCATACTCTCTTCACATTGACTGGTCCACAAGGCATTGTGGTTATCCTGATATATGTAGATGATAATATCATCACAAGAAGCGACAAGGAAGGGATTCAGGCCACTAAGCATTCCTGAAATCAGTGTTTGACATCAAGGATCTTGGAGAGCTGAAGTATTTCCTTGGAATTGAAGTGTGTAGATCCAAGGAAGGACTATTTCTGTCTCAAAGGAAGTATGCAATGGATCTGTTGAGAGAGGCAGGAGACCTTGGGGAAGAGAAGCAAAGACTCCTCTTGAGGATGGCTACAAAGTGCTGCGAGAGGGGGAGTTTGAGAACACTCCATTTAAGGATGTCAAGAAGTATAGAAGAATGGTTGGGAAGCTCATTTATCTGACCATAACAAGACCTGACATTTGTTTTGCTGTGATCCAAGCCAGTCAGCACATGCAAGCTCCTAAATTTCATCACTGGAATATAGTAGAGAGGATCATGAGGTATCTAAGAGAAGCTCCTGGTCAAGGAGTTTGGATGGGTTGCAATGGAAGCACTGAGGTTGTAGGATACTGTGATGCTGATTGGGCATGAGATAAAGTTGATAGGAGATCAAACACTGGGTATTGTACATTCATTGGAGGCAACTTGGTAACATGGAAGAGTAAGAAGCAGAAGGTGGTGTCATGTTCTAGTGCTGAGGCAGAGTATAGAGCTATGAGGAAGCTCACTAGTGAACTCATATGGATCAAGAACCTACTGAGGGATTTGGGCATTGAGACAACAACTCCAATCACCATGCACTGTGATAACCAGGCTGCCATACACATAGCTTCAAACTCAGTGGAGCAACAAGTCATCCTACCTTGCTACACTAGAAGTGAAGACCAGCTAGCTGACATCTTCACAAAGGCAGCAAGCACAAAAGTCTGTGAGTTCATCCACTCTAAGTTGGGACTCATAGACCTCACATCTCATTGACTTTCCGATCATGAAGGCTTCTACTCTTTTTCCTTGGTATGCTTTTTCCCACTGGGTTTTGCACATTAAGGTGTTAATGAGGGAAGTTCTTCATGGTTCCAAGCTTGACCAATACCTAAGATCAAGCTTGAGGGGGAGTGTTGAGATGAAGAACAAATAAGATGGAGTTATGTGTTGACATGAAGATATAAACAATGAGAAGAGATCACAAGAGACATTTAGATGAATCAAAACTGTGTGGTCCGTACAGTCTCTGACCTAACGTAGGGTGCAAGGCAAGAAATAGAGGGAACTTGACCAGAAACATATTCAAATAGTCTGGAGCACAACTTGCCTTGACCAGAAACAAAGAGAGACGTTGAAAGGAAGAAGTCACAGGTCTGATGAGGTCTGATGAGGTCTGATGAGGTCTGATGAGGCAGAGAATCAATTGGGGACCAGTTATGAGCAGTCACTTTCAGTTCAGCTGCAAGAGCCCTTTGTCTTGTTCTCTCTCCTTTGTTTATTATATTTTCTTGTCAACTTGTATCTGAGTATCTGTCTATTTAAAGCATGTAACCAGGAACATTATTAAGTTAAGGAAATAGATTTCCTCTCTCTCTCTCTTATTCTGGGCGAAATCCCTCTCTCTCTCTCTCTCATGTTCTTGCTGTTCTTCATTTTCTCTACACAAACCAACACTAAATCTCTCTATTTTCACACAGGAGACCACCTTCTGCTTCTTGCTCTTCCAGGTAACTAGGTTCCCACCTATGAAGGTACAATATCCAGTGGTTGACTTCCTATCCATCCTATCTCCTGCCCAATCCGCGTCACAATAGCCCACCACTTCAGTGCTCTTATTGCATCCCATCCATACTCCAAGGTTTGGTGATCCATTTAGATACATCAGGATCCTCTCAACCATGTGCCAATGGTGTTCCTTTGGGACTTGCATGTGTTGACTCACCTGATTCACAGCAAAACATATATCAGGTCGGGTAATGGTAAGATAGATCAACTTACCAACAAGCTTTCTATAAAGTTTAGGATCATGGAATGGCCGGTTGTCTTCAATCTCCCCCTCACAAGGAACCTTGTACCCATCCTCTAGTGGTATCTTTGCTGTCTTGTCTCCATGTTTCCCTGCATCTTTCAAGAGATCAAGTGTATACTTTCTTGGGGACAGAAACAAACCTTCCTTGGATCTACATATCTCAATGCCAAGAAAGTATTTCATCTCTCCCAAGTCTTTAATTTCAAACACAGATTTAAAGAAGTCTTTAGTGGATTGGATACCTGCCTTGTCACTTCCTGTGATGATGATATCATCAACATACACAAGAAGGACAACTATACCTGATGTGGTCGGAAGAGTGAACAAGGTATGGTCCAGTTCAGATTTCTTGAACCCTTTGCCATTGAGAGTGGTGCTCAGCTTGTTGTACCATGCTCTAGGAGATTGTTTAAGACCATAGATTGCCTTCTTGAGCCGGAGCACATTTCCTTTCTTCCTAAGTGCTCTAGGCCTGGTGGAGGGTGCATGTAGACCTCATCTTCAAGTTCTCCTTGAAGGAAAGCATTCTTCACATCCATTTGCCATAGACCCCACTCAAGATTAACCGCAAGAGATAGGATGATCCTAATAGTGTGAAGTTTTGCAACTGGTGCAAAGGTATCCACATAATCTTCTCCATAGTTTTGAGTGAAGCCCCTTGCAACCAATCTGGTTTTCTTTCTATCAATCTTTCCATTCGCCAAGTATTTTATAGTAAAGATCCATCTACTGGTCACTGCCTTCTTTCCGTTTGGCAACTCACTTTCATACCATGTGTCATTCTTGATCATTGCACTTGCCTCAGCACCAACTGACTCCTTCCATTCCTTATCTTTAACTGCTTCCTCATAGGATCTTGGTATGTAGCTCTCATCTAGGCTGACCATGAAGGAACAGTGCTCTTCTGGATACTGAGTAAAAGAGCAGACGACTTGAGATGGGTGCGCAACAGCTTGGGCATTATAGTAGACCCTAGTGTTGACCCAATCAGATGATGGTCTTCTTATCCTAGAGCTTCTCCTCAACTGTTGTTGCTGTTCTACTTCCCTTCCCTCAGGTTCTTCCTCCTCTTGATGATCAGGGCTTGGACTTCTCTGACCTTCTTGAGCATCTCCACTTTGATCATGAGACGCTGAACTTTTATCTTCCTCTGGAGGATCATCAAACTCCTCTTGACCTGAATCAAACTCTCAACTGCTGTCAGAACTTCCACCTTCCTGATCTTCAGTGTTTCCCCACTCATGATCAAGGTGGGGAGACTGATTTGCTTCACTTGTCCCTGTTGGACCACTTCCATTCGGGTTCTTGGTCACTCCAATGCCAAGACCTTCAAAGATAATTATAAGAGTTGTTGCCTTATCCGAGGTGATGTGATCATGGAAAGCACCAAGGAATATGATGTGATCATGGACCGGGTCACTAAGGAGAACAAGGAGAGTCTAGATGAGCCACATGAAGTCACAATGCACCAGCAACCTGGTGAAGATGCTCTAGCCATTCCAGAAGGTCCCATGACTCGTTCCAGAGTCAAGAAACTTAAGGAGACTGTTGTAGGATTACTCACTTCACATCCACAACAAGAAGAAGGTCTTGAACAAGGTTTGATCCGAGATGTCTTGAACACCATTCAAGCCATCTCTACATCAAGCTGAGTTAGTGTCTAGGCAAGACATTTGGTGCGTGCTCTTTTCCTTGCTTTTGGTTTTGTCCCACAAGGTTTTTTGGAGGAAGGTTTTTAACGAGGCCACAACTTGTCTTACACATCACTTAGGCCCTATCTCGGCCCAAGAGCAAAAGAAGTATTTACATTTTAAGCTTATGTTATGTTTAAACTATAGTTTTCCTTTTTACTTATTTTCGAAACCCTAGAGAGCATGTTCTCTGGTTTCTTTTTATTTAAAGGGTTCCCTAAACCCTATTGTACTCAAGCAATCAATAAACCACGAGTTTCTTTTCTCTCTTGACGGCTCTCTCTCTCTAGAAGTTGTCGAGTTCTGGTGTGTAATATCCAGAGACCTAAGGGCTTCTTATTTGGTGTGTCATATCCAGATCAGTCGCCTAGGAGTATCAAGAGATCATCCATCCCTCTTGTGTCACCATTCAATCCACAAACCTTGAAGAACTTGAGTCTC
Source organism: Moricandia arvensis (assembly GCA_905132765.1). Classification (NCBI taxonomy): domain Eukaryota; kingdom Viridiplantae; phylum Streptophyta; class Magnoliopsida; order Brassicales; family Brassicaceae; genus Moricandia; species Moricandia arvensis. Next base: position 17,737 of record CAJHQP010003749.1, on the reverse strand, counting down.
TGATTCGTTCTTGCAAGGATCTATCCATTCCCATCAACCAAAGAGCATCCTAGGGGCGCATCAAGTGGTATCAGAGCAACTTTGGTTAGGGAAGTTTCGTTTTCTCTTAAACTCATTTTGTTTCAACCGTATTTCATCTCTATCATCTTGAATAAGCAGTAGATCTAATATGTTTAGGGCTGCTCGAAATTCATAGAGATTAGACAAGGTTTCAATTTTTTCCTTTTTGCTTGCAGAAACCCCTGTTGATAAACCCTAGCCGCATAAGTTCTTGTCTCTTTAGATCACTTTGTTTCTTCTGCAAATCAACTTAATCACCTTGAACACGAGTAGATTAAGGCTGTCTAGGTTGCTAGAAAACCTTAGAGAAGTTTAGACAAAGTTTAAAGGATTTTCCTTTTTGCTTGGTAGGCGGAAACCATATTCCTTTTTACCTAGCCGATTTTTTTCCTTTTTGCTTTTGTCTTGCAAAACAAGCTTGATTTCGTGTTCTCCTTTTTCCTTTTTACTTGTCTTGTTTGCCTAGAGTCTTTTTACTGGTTGTCTCGTTTTCCTTTGTGCAGGAAGCAATAGGGACCGAGTCTGAGGAGGAAGCAACTTTGGTACCATGGCAGGAGATCAGAAAGGAGTCCTTACTAAGGATGAAAGGCTGTTACTTAAGGCTATGAATGCTCAGCTACAGATGTTGAAAACCAGCCATGATAAACACTGGCAGGAGTTTAGACAGGACCTCCAACAAGCTAATGGTCGTGGAGAGCCACACCTCAAGCAACCAGCCAACACATGGAGCAGACCACACCGATCTTCTCTCACTCCTAAATCAATTGATCTTTGTTCTGATTATAAACCACTTACTCATGTTCAACTCTATGTTTTTTCAGGAAAAAGTGACTATCTAGAGTGGGAAAGAACCATGGACAAGTGGCTGCATTACAATAGAATATTGAAGAAGGAAAGATTAGCTTTTGCAATTTCTCAACTCAAAGGAAACGCTTATAAGTGGTGGTTGCAAGAAGAAGATGATCGCAGGTTCTACAAGGAACCAACTATCACCACGTGGGAGAGTCTAAAGTTGTGACTACGGGAAAAGTATGCATCCAAAGGCAACACTTCCCTAAAGTCTCCAATGAAGGAAGTCACATCTAGCAAGGCAGTAACCTGTTACAGCAAAGATAAAACAGAAAAACATTCTTGGTTCAGTGAGGAAGATAAAAAGAAGTTATTACAAGTAATGGTGGATGTGGAGAAGCAATTCAAGAGGACCAACCCTGGACGTTCATCACAGCACCAAGAACCAGACTCAGCTGCACAATCAGATTTAACTGCACCAACTCAAGAAGCTCAAACAGAAACATATTTGGTAAAAAGAAAGTTTGGGACAGAACAAGAGTGTTCTCTTTCCTTACCTCAGCCTGAATTTAATTTCAGTACTTCTTGTGATGAGCTAACTTTTCTTAAACCGGTGCAACCGAGTAGCCTTGTTTTAGTGTCACAGGTTACAAAAGAAGAAACAGCAGAGGAAGAACCAGAGCAATCAACACAAGGAGAAGAGTTGGAACATCAGAACAGCTTGCAGTCTAACCCAACTCCTAAACCCTTGTCTCATAACCAGCAAAAGCACTGTAAGGAAGCTAAAGTGGTTAGTTCTGTGCCTATAATGTGTGTTAAAGTGAGTACTAAAGACATAAAACGTTTTGGTCTTGACAAAGTAAAAGATTTTTGTGTTTCAAATTCTGTTTTTGATAACTTGCTTAGACCTTTTAAAGGACTGGAACCAGAAAACCTCTTTGATCAAAAACATTTCCAAAATAATAAAACAACATTTCTGGTCATGTTTTGAGTCTTGATCATTTTCTGAAATATAGCAAATTTGATCACTTTGAAAAGGTTTTAGAGCTTGAGTTGAAACAAACTGATTTCTGTTTTAGACAACCTTGTGATTCATTTGCTAGAACTGAAGAGAAGAGTTTCGTTGTGAATTTTCCTAGGCATGATTTGATCACTGATGATTGTTTTGCATCCACATATGTCTTGAAAGAACCTAGGAAGTTGCATGAACCGAAATTGCATCATTCTGATTTTTGGTTTGAAAATTTGAAATCTACAAATATCTCTGAGCTTGAGATTGATTGTTTGTGTGCTGAAAATGATTCTAAACGTGTAGGACTGTTCTTGGAGGATATTCTAGTGTATAACACTTTCTTTGATAAACCTGTTGCACAATTGAAACTAGAACTCTCTGCTTCTGAATGTGTGAACTTGATCCTTGATGATATTTGGGTCTGTAATATTTTCTTGATATGCATAATAGATGGAAGAGTCATACTGTTTTGTGCTCTGGAGACATCCTTGTCTATAGTACTTTCTTTGACCTAATAACCCACTTGACTTGTCCAAAAGAAGCTGAGAAAGGTACAGGTGAAAAGAGGAGCTACAATGATCAGAGTATCAATGATGAGTCTTTGGCTAAGTTGGAGAAGCACCAAACAAATCTTGAAAACGGTCTAGTCGCCAGCTGTGATATAGGAGTAGTCAGAAGATCATATCTCATCAAAAAAACGATTTAGGCCATGAAACCAACGTCTTTAGAAACTTAACTCATTAGGCTATCACGTCGATTTGGAATCATGTCCAAAGCTTCTCAGGAGAAAGAGTTATGGGTTCTACAAGTCAGGTGATCCTATCTCTGCTTTGTTTGAATTTTGCTAAGTTTAGAACATCTCAAACCTATCTATGGCGACCAGGTGAGCATGCTAAGATAAGTGATCATGTTTTCAATGATTCTTTTATCACTATTCACACAGATATAATACTCTTGTTTTTATCAAAAAAGCCAAGTATAGATTTCAGGAAAGCTTTGAAGGGTGTAAGGAGAAGCTACAAGCGTGAGGAAGATATGAGGTTCAAACCACCATATTTGGACCATGATAAGCACCAAGGCGTCACTTGCTTCATCATCATCAAAGAAGCACCTCCAGATGCAACATACAAGCCAAAACCGAGCAAAAAAGGATTTGGACTATTGCTCTTACTCTATGATAAAATTTTATGTGCTAACTTATTGTTTGTCAAAGAGTATGATGCAGGTTTGAGTAATGAATCAGGAATCAAACAGATCATTCCCTTCTACATATCTGAACCAGTCAGCAGCAAAGCCTATCAAAGAGGCTTACAAGGTAAGTGTAATCTGATTTTAAACTTTGATGTTACTGATTTGGTTCCCTCTAATGCAGGTAAAACAGATTTGAGGACAAATCTTTTTGAAGAGGGAGGGGATGATGTGATCATGGAAAGCACCAAGGAATATGATGTGATCATGGACCGGATCACTAAGGAGAAAAAGGAGAGTCTAGATGAGCCACATGAAGTCACAAAGCACCAGCAACCTGGTGAAGATGCTCTAGCCATTCCAGAAGGTCCCATGACTCGTTCCAGAGTCAAGAAACTTAAGGAGACTGTTGTAGGATTACTCACTTCACATCCACAACAAGAAGAAGGTCTTGGACAAGGTTTGATCCGAGATGTCTTGAACACCATTCAAGCCATCTCTACATCAAGCTGAGTTAGTGTCCAGGCAAGACATTTGGTGCGTGCTCTTTTCCTTGCTTTTGGTTTTGTCCCACGAGGTTTTCCAGAGGAAGATTTTTAACGAGGCCACAACTTGTCTTACACATCACTTAGGCCCTATCTCGGCCCAAGAGCAGAAGAAGTATTTACATTTTAAGCTTATGTTATGTTTAAACTATAGTTTTCCTTTTTACTTATTTTCGAAACCCTATAGAGCATGTTCTCTGGTTTCTTTTATTTAAAGGGTTCCCTAAACCCTATTGTACTCAAGCAATCAATAAACCACGAGTTTCTTTTCTCTCTTGACGGCTCTCTCTCTCTAGAAGTTGTCGAGTTCTGGTGTGTAATATCCAGAGACCTAAGGGCTTCTTATTTGGTGTGTCATATCCAGATCAGTCGCCTAGGAGTATCAAGAGATCATCCATCCTTCTTGTGTCACCATTCAATCCACAAGCCTTGAAGAACTTGAGTCTCTGATTCGTTCTTGCAAGGATCTATCCATCCCCATCAACCAAAGAGCATCCTAGGGGCGCATCACGAGGTAAGGTCCTTCAACTCTTCTTGATTCTTCTCCTCATAATACCCCCTTTCTTCTATGAACTTGACATCCCTAGACACCAGAACTCTTCTTGCCACCGGATCATAGCACTTGTATCCCTTCTGAGTTGTGGAGTAGCCTATAAACATTGCCTTTGTACTCTTGACTTCTAACTTGTTTCTCATCTCTCCAGGAATCAGCACATAGCAGAGGCATCCAAAGACCTGTAGATAGTCCACTGATGGTTTATACTTTTTTAGAACCTCAAAGGGGGCTTGATCATTCAGTACCTTTGTAGGTGTCCGGTTGATGAGATAGCAAGCAGTAGTTACAGCATCACTCTAAAATCTCTTAGGCACATTTGCTTGAAACATTAAGGACCTTGCGACCTCCATGAGATGGCGATTCTTCCTCTCAGCCACTCCAGTTTGCTGGGGAGTGTAAGGGCAACTGGTCTGGTGAAGGATCCCATGACGAGCTAAGTGATCCTTGAAGGCATGACTTGTGTACTCTCCTCCATTATCTGATCTAAAAAAATTTAAACTTGGCATGATAATGGTTAGTCACATAGGATTGAAAGTTCTTAAATGCATCAAGGACTCTATCTTTAGATGGAATGAGTGTTAACCAGGTGTATTTGGATTTTTCATCAATGAATCTCACAAAATACTTATGATTATCCCAAGATATGCAAGGAGCAGTCCAAACATCAGAATGAATTAAATCAAAGCACTTCTCATAAACAGTAGATGATCTTGGAAAGACATTCTTACAATGCTTGCCTAAAATGCAAGCTTCACACTCATTATTTTCGAAAAAACCACCTGGTAACATCAAGTTCAAAGCTCTAACATGAGGATGTCCTAGTCTAGCATGCCACAAAGCATTCTTATTCAAAGCAGAAGAAACAGTAGTAAAGGAACAGCTAAAATTAGAAACAGGATCAAACTCTTCAAGCATATATAACTCGCCCTTGGTAACTCCTTTTCCAATCATCCTTTGGCTCTCAATATCCTGAAACTCAACCTCGTTAGGACTGAATATCACCTTACAATTCAAATCATTAGTGCATTTCTTAACTGATAACAGGTTTGAGGTAAATTCAGGCATAAGAAAGCTCTTGAGTTCTTACTAAACAGTTTTAGATTTCCCACTCCTCTAATAGGAATCTTATCACCATTAGCAATCATGACATGACCATTAGCTGGTTCAATATCTTTGATCAGATTGGTGTCACTTATCATGTGATGGGAGGCTCCTGAGTCTACTATCAAAGGTTTAGCTGAGCTATTAGCAATATGACAAGTACCTTTAGGAATAGAACAAGCAAGACTTTGGCGGTTCATTTCTAATGTCCTACCAGTTCTATCAGTCCTAAGATCAATCACATTCTCTAGCTTACTAGCAACCATTGAAGCACCAAGAGAATACCCATTAAGGTTACCAAAGGTGTTACCATTGTCCTTGAGCATTTTGATGAGGGCTTCAATGTCAGACCTCCGGATGTAGTCTTGATCGTTGTTCCTGCTGGTAACACCCGTGTAGGCAACAAGAGACTTTCCTTCAATTGCCTCCCTCTTATCACCATCGGTTGTCTTGCTTGAGCTTGCAACAGTTGACCCCTCCGAGATGTGAGCTCTAGCTTCCCTCTCCTTCATGAACATGGCCGGCTTGAGATGTGGATGGAGGATCAAGCACTGACTCTTCTTGTGGCCGTGCTTCTTGCAATGATCACAGTTACCATTGAACCTCCGGTCTTCATACTTGTTGAAAGCAGCTTTGTTTGCCATTGGTGTTTCAACCTGATCAGTTTGCGCAGCTTGGTTAGCCAAGGTAAGCTCCCCTTTACCTCCAAACAACCCAATAGAGCCTTGCTCCTTTTGTATCTGAACACACACATCTTCTAAAGATGGAATATTCTCAGCTCTCAGGATATGCTTGATGAGGCTGTTGTAGGCAGGGTTTAGAGTGAGCAGGAGCCCAAACACCTTATCTTGCTCACGCCTTTCATTCAAAATCATCAGCATCAACCGTGCTTGGTCTCAGCATCTCTAACTCGGACCAGAGAGCTCGGAACCTTCCAAGATGCTTAGTGAACTCCATATCTTCTTGTAGCAACCCGTTAATTGCTCTTTTCACCTCAAACACTCGGCTCAAGTTTGAGATGTTTCCATACACCTTCTTCAAGGTATCCCATAGATCCTTTGCGGTTTCACAGTAGCTATAAGCTTCCATGATAGGAGTCTCAAGAGATCCTTGAAGAAGTGTCAACACCATCATGTCTTCTTGCTGCCATTTCTCCACCTCACTTGTGGCACTTGCAGCTTCACCTTCTTGAGTAATAAGCTTAGGAGCTTCACCGGATGTGATATGCCCCCATAAGCCCTTACTTCCCACAGCAGTCTTCACCAAACGAGACCACAACAGATAGTTACTCTCCTTGAGAGTAACTGGAACCTTCATGCTAACACTATCCATCTACAACCAGCTTGACTTCAAAAGCTTGGAAATGAGTGGATCTGTACCTTAGAACACGGATGAACCCAGAAACGAGAGGAAAGGTTGAGTCTTTGAAGGTAGGAACGTGAAAGACTCAAGCCTTGACAACAAACAAGCTTCAAACTTCAGTCTTCTACCCGGATTTTCAACGAATAGCCTTGGATCTTCAAAAAGTTTCAACCTTGATCTTCTTCAACTCGATGAACACTAACCCAGATCTTGATGAACCAGGCTCTGATACCATGAGATTTTTGATATCTAAGAAGAAAAGTAACCAGAAAGAGATTAAGAACAGATTTAGAGAGGAAAGATTTGGTTTAGACTTCACGAGAAGAGATTAAAAGAGACTATGAAGAACATCTTTGGAGACTCGAAAATATTAGAGAGAACTGTATGATTTATTCATCCTCAAGGGGTTTGTTTATATAGAGAGAGCTACAAGGGTTTTCAGAAAGTAAAGCAAAGAAAGGTGTGGCTCAGATTAACCAGGGGCGCGATTATTTGAAAAGGAGGCTTCCTGGCCAAGTAAATGGCATCAGCATCTTTGACAAGATGCTGATCCTTTCCAGCCTTGTGCCAGCCTGTCCATGCGGAGAGCTTCTTCCTTTCCAACGGTTGGATAAGTTTACCATGCCGCAGAATCACCTTGAGTCACTTTGGTTTCACCCGGAAGGTAAAAACTGGACGAATGCTTTTGGTCAACCTTGTACGGCATGTACGGTCTGTACGGCCTTGTACGGCCTTGTACAGCCTGTACGGCCTTGTACGGACAAGGTCGACCCAAACCCTTCTTCTCTCTTCTTTCTAATCAACCCCAAGATAGATGCCTCAACTTAACAGTAAGAGCACTCTCCTCTAATCATCTGTTGCACAGCTTTCTTGGCCATTTTGGCCTCCATATCTTCTTCTAACTGACCAGCCTTTCTACTCTTCCTTTGAGTCTTTTTCCTTCTGATCCAAGTCATGGAAAGTCTCCTCAGCCTTCCCTTCTTGCATCTTGCACCATTCCAAATCAAAGTTTGTTTCTTGTACTTCTTACACATCTCATGTGTATGCTGAACAATCTTCTGGAGTTCTTCCTTTCTTCTTCTCAGATTGGATCTACTCCTATAAGCTGTTACAATCTCACCCCTTGTACTGATTTCTCGAACAGCTCTTTCTTCATACTTCAGACTCCATGCCTGACCTTCCTTTTTAGCCATTTCTCTTAAAGGTTTCTCCTTTACATGACTTCTCCACAGCATACAGCTTCCCAAAGCTGCCTTTGCACATCTGGACCAGATCCAGATTCCACCATTGAGATTGGTTGTCTTCATCAGAAATTCTTGACCAAACCCAGAACGCCAAACACACTCAAGAACACCAAGAACTCTCAAGAGAGAGCCCAAATTTTCGAAAAAGAAAACCCAGATCTGGAAAAGCTTGAGCCTTTATGAAGCTGAAGAACACTTGAGTTCAAATCCAGAAAAGGTTGAGACTTTGAGATGAATCAACCAGAAAAGACTTTATATCTAGTGAAAGAAAGCTTCAAACTTCAAACTTTCCTTGAATCTTGAGAAAGTTTCAACCTTTACTGTTCAATGAAGAACACAAACCCAGATTTTCGAAAAAGAAATCACTCTCACCCTCCTTTTTGACCAACCTAGCTCTGATAACATGAAAGTTTTATGAAGAACAGAGTGAAGAACACTCAAGAATAGGAGAGAAAGAGTGTGTTTGATTCGAAAATGTTAAGAGAGAGAGTGAGAATAGTGTTTCTGGATAAGAGAGAATAGAGAGAATAGAGGAGTTTTCTGATTCCTTATCTTCAACTGAACAACTTACAACCACATAAATAAGCAAGGCAAGACAAGAAAGAGAAGAGTAAAATAATTTGGTCTGCCCAAATTGCCCAACCAGAAACAATAAGCCAGGAGCAATGTAGTTGAGGCATGTAGTTGACTATATCACAGGACTATGTAAATGATCAATGTAGTTGAGGCATGTAGTCGACTATATCACATGACTATGTAAATGATCCTTATTCAGATCTCTTCTTATTCATGTCAATATTCAAGTACTCACTTATTTCAACAATCATGGACCGGATCACTAAGGAGAACAAGGAGAGTCTAGATGAGCCACATGAAGCCACATTGCACCAGCAGCCTGGTGATGATGCTCTAGCCATTCCAGAAGGTCCCATGACTCGTTCCAGAGTCAAGAAACTTAAGGAGAATGTTGTTGGATTACTCACTTCACATCCACAACAAGAAAGTCTTGGACAAGGTTTGATCCGAGATGTCTTGATCACCATTCAAGCCATCTCTACATCAAGCTGAGTTAGTGTCTAGGCAAGACATGGGGTGCGTGCTCTTTTCCTTGCTTTTGGTTTTGTCCCACGAGGTTTTCCGGAGGAAGGTTTTTAACGAGGCCACAACTTGTCTTCACATCACTTAGGCTCTATCTCGGCCCAAGACTAAAGAAGTATTCACATTTTTAGCTTATGTTATTTTAAAACTATGGTTTTCCTTTTCTTTTAATTTCGAAACCCTAGAGAGTATGTTCTCTGGTTTCTATTATTTAAAGGGCTCTCTAAACCCTATTGTAACCAAGCATCTTTTAATAAACAAGTTCCTTTTTTTCTCTCTTGACGGCTCTCTCTCTCTAGAAGTTGTCGAGTTCTGGTGTGTAGTATCCAGAGACCTAAGGGTGTTTACTTGGTGTGTCATATCCGAGTTAATCATCTAGGAGTATCAAGAGATCTTATCATCCTTCTTGTGTCACCAATCGATACACAACCTTGAAGAACTTGAGTCTCTGATTCGTTCTTGCAAGGATCTATCCATCCCTATCAACCAAAGAGCATCCTAGGGGCGCATCAGTCACCAGCCACACAACTATCAGTAGAACCAGAGAAGCAAGGAGCAGTCACTACCATTCCAGGGACCAAAGTTTCTGAACCAGAGTCAACAAATCTTTTTTCAGGTCTGGCTCAGGTCTGGCTCGTGAAAGGGACACCTCCTAAACAGTCCCCAAGCTTAACTTTCACATGTGACATTTAATCTATTTTAATCCCACTTGCTTCTGCTCTTCTCCAACGGATATCTCTCTTATTTTGAACTTCAAATTAGCTTCTAGAAGATCTTGGTCGACTTTGAATACTTCCTTGCCTTACAAGTCACTCTAGGTTTAGGTTTGGTTGCTTGGAACACAAGGTTGTACGGACTGCCTTGTATGGCAAGTAAGTCTGGACCAAGCTCTTTTTCTACTGGTCTTCTTTATTTCTCAGATCAATACTAATGCCTTTGTTTAATCCATCAGTGTGTGCTTGCATCATTTAGAAGCTGTCTAGGTTGCTTGCATCATTGGTTTTGATTGGAACTGGTGTGCATAGTCTCTTATAGCACTCGGATTGAACCTATTGCATTCATATAGTTTTGCTTAAGTTGTTGCATACATCTATTGCTGCATGAAATTAAAAGCCTAAAGTGTCAGTGTATTGTTGAAAGCATACATTGCTCTTTAGAGATTGAAATGTGCTTGATCTTGTTCTTGTGATTAGCTTGTTTCAAGATCATAGCTTGTTGAGGCTATGGAGATCAAACCGGATGTGTGATCTTGGTTTGGTCCCAATGGGATGATCTAATCTTGCATTGAGTTATGGTGATGTTAGGTACACAAGATACAGTGACAAACCAAACCAAGGTGACAAGATACTGATCTTATGTCATTGCATATCATCACTGGACGAGTCAGTCCACAAACTACATGAAGTGTAGTGTGATTGAATATGCAATGAGAGGATGATGCCATTGTATGATACCACATGGACGTGTCAGTCCCAAAGTCTACAACAAGTGTAGAGTGGGTGATCATACAATGAGAGACTACCTTGTGAGGGCTCTTAAGGTGATTCAAACACCATTTATTCCTAGTATAAGGAAGAGAGCCAAAACTCACAAGGGTTAGGACATCAAGTCTTGTAAAGACTGATGGTTCCTTAGAACCATGGAACTGTATACACTAATCTCACAAGCTTAGCTCCTCCCATAGTCTCGGAGTTAAGCTTGAGGGGGAGTCTAAATGTACATGATCCATGGTCCAGTATCAAGCCGTGCAAGGACTTCAACAAAGGATCACCAAACCGGGTCTAGGCAGTGGCGTGTCTATGCAAAGAGGCTGTTCCGAGCAGCCTTGGTTGTGTGCCTATGAAAGCTCAGTTCAATCCGGCCTCTGTGGTGAGGTGATTGAAAACTGAAGCTGAAAGCTCCACACACCTCCCATCAAGTTTGTGTTGCCATGAAGAGGTTGCAACCGACCAAGTGTGAGGGATTCAAGTGACAAAGCAGTCACTCCTCATCCAAACAAAAAGGGAAGAAACTTGAACTCAATCTATTACAAGTCATTCATCATTTCTATGGTTCTTAAAATGCTTGAATAGATTGGTTCTGATTGTTAAATGGAATAAGTTCTAGTACTTGAGCCTTAGTTGAAACCATCATTGATATCTTGCTTCATTTAGAAGATTGTCTAAGTTGCTAGAATCTCTGGTTTTGTTTAAACTTTGAGCCTTGTCTAATCTTGATAAGTACTGATGCACCTTTGGGATAGTGTATCAGGTACCATTACCAGTGCTTGAGCCTCACAGAAGATGATCATGGTCGTTTCCTAGCTTCTCTAAGGTGGCCTTGAAGTCAGTTGAGAGGAGGAGACCCAAACCGGGTCTATGAAGAGGTCAAGCCGAGTTCTATGAGTGTGCAAGCCTTGTGTTGTTGGCTGCACGAGTTTAGGCCACGATCCAGAGTCGTTTGTGTCCAACCACACTGGTTCTAAGGCACAAAGGCTCAATGGCCAATCCCTTGGCCTTGAAAGAACTTACTCTTTCCTTGCCAAGGTTTTATCCCTAAGGAGGGTTTTCTTTGGTAAGGTTTTAACGAGGAGGGACTTCAGGGTCTCCTTCTCTTGTGCTTCTTTATCTTGTGTCTCTCACAAATCGCCTATAGAACCCAGCAAGCCCATGGAAACTCCTCACTTCTCCTACTGTGGTTGGACTCGGCCAGTCTTTGATGGCTTTGATCTTTTCCTCATCGACCTTAACTCCATCTGCACTCACAACAAAGCCTAGGAAAACCAAATTATCCGTGCAAAAGGTGCACTTCTTCAAGTTGGCATAAAGCTTTTCATTCCTTAAAACATTCAGGACAGCCCTAAGATGTTCTAGATGCTCTTCTAAGTTCTTGCTATATACTAAGATGTCATCAAAGTATACTACAACAGAAATGCCTATGAATGATCTAAGAACATGATTCATTAATCTCATGAATGTACTAGGGTGCATTGGTTAATCCAAATGGCATGACTAACCACTCATATAATCCATGTTTAGTTTTGAATGCAGTTTTCCATTCATCCCCTTCTTTCATCCTAATCTGAGGATAACCACTTTTTAAATCTCTCTTAGAAAAGATGCAAGAACCATGTAATTCATCAAGCATATCATCAAGTCTAGGGATAGGGTGGCGATACTTCACTGTGATGTTGTTGATTGATCTACAATCAACACACATACGCCATGTACCATCCTTCTTAGGCACTAGGAGCACATGGGCTCAAACTCTCTCGGATATAGCCCTTATCCATGAGTTCTTCTACTTGTCTTTGCAACTCCTTGGTCTCAACCGGGTTGGTTCTGTATGCTGGACGGTTTGGAAGTGTAGATCCTGGAACAAAGTCTATATGGTGCTCAATCCCTCTCAAAGGTGGTAAACCAATGGGATTGTCTTCTGGAAATACATCTTGAAACTCCTGCAAAAGAGAAACCATTTCACTCGGATACACCGATGTAGAATCTGTTAAGTTCAAAAGAGTTTCTTTAAACACAAGTAAGATAGCAGATTGTTTAGAGTAGATAGTTCTTTTGATATCACCCATGTTAGCATAGAAGTTTGGCTGCTTAGTTCCAGCCGGTTTTAGGTCAATCTCCTTCTTCTTTTGGAGTTGAATCTGATCTTGTTGAACTTCCTTAGGTGTCAAGGGAACCAGGGTGGTCTTGCGTCCTTTGAACTCAAAGGAATGCTTGTTGGTGAAGCCATCATGGATAACTCGGTGATCATATTGCCAAGGTCTTCCAAGAAGTATGTGACCAGCTTCCATAGGCAACACATCACACAAGACTTCATCTTCATATCTCCCAATGGCTAAGGGAATGAGGACTTGACTTGAAACCATCATGGTGCCTTCTTCATTCAGCCATTGTAGCCGGTAAGGTTTTGGATGCTTCTGAACCTTAAATCCCAACATCTTTACCATGGTTTCACTCGCAGCATTCACACAACTACCTCCATCAACAATGAGGCTGCACACTTTCCCTTGGACCAAGAACCGGGTGTAGAATAGGTTCTTACGTTTCTCTAACTCCTCAGCCTTGTTTTGCATGCTTAGAAGCCTTCTTGCTACTAAAACCTTCCCCTGGACTGGTCCTTCTTCATGTTCTTCTTCAGTGTCTTCTTGGTCAGACTCGGTGTTGTCATCTTCTGAGGCATACTCTCCATCTTCCAGCAAGATCATGACTCTCTTGTTGGTACATTCATTGGCATAATGACCTCTTCCTTGGCACTTGAAACACTTGACATCACGAGCTCTGGAACTAGAAGCTTCAACCTTGCCTTTGCCCTTGTCAAGAGCACTGCTTGGTTTGGTTTCTTCTCTAGGATAGGACTTGTTGTCCTTCTGGAACGGTTTAGACTCCTTAGGGTAAGGTGACTTCTCTTCCTTGGTGTTGTGTAACCGGTTAGAGCCATAGTGGTTGCGTGAATGTCCCTTCCTCTTGAGCTGTTGCTCCAAAAGAATAGCCTTGTGTAGCATCTCTTCTAGCTCTACCTAATGTTGCATCTCAACATAGTCTTGTATCTCTCGGTTTAAACCACACAGGAACCTTGACATGGTTGCTTCTCTATCTTCTGATATGCTAGCTCTTAGCATGAGAAACTCCATCTCCTGGTAATACTCCTCCACTGATCTTGAACCTTGGGTAAGTTTCCTGAGCCGGTGGTGCAAGTCTCTGTGGTAATGACTTGGAACAAACCTCTTGCGCATGATAGACTTCATCTCTGTCCAAGTCTCTACTGGTTCTTCTCCATTCCTCCTACGAGTTGTGATGTACTGATCCCACCAACTTAGAGCATAGTCATAGAACTCAGTGGCAGCAATCTGAATCTTCTTGTGGTTTGTGTACTGCTTACACTGAAAGACTAACTCAATCTTCTTCTCCCACTCAAGGTAGGCATCCGGATCAGCTTTGCCATGGAATGGGGGTATCTTTATCTTCAAACGAGCAAGCTCATCTCCCTGGTTCATCCTTCTTTCTTGGACACGCCTATGTCTTCTTTGGCTTTGTCTTGAGGATGAACTGAGGTGTTCATACTCATTGTCAGTCTCCTCATAACCAGCATGCTCTTGGCGAGTTGCATGAGCTCTCTCTTCTCTCCTAGTCTCTCAGTTTGGAACTTGACTAGTAGCTCTTCTGACTTCTTCCCTGAGCTCTCTCCGGATGTCATTGAGGTTGGTCCTCATCATCTCGGTCATGTTTGCCACCATGTTCTGATTAAGTTGAGCCGACATAGCCTCCATGAGAAGCTTGTTCTTCCTGACGAGTGCAGCTTCTTCTTCAGACTCAGATCGCATTGCTTCCTGCACAAAGGAAAACAATATAACCAGTAAAAGGTTTCTAGGTAACAAGACAAGAAATAAGGAAAAAGGAGAACACAAAATCAAGCTTGTTTTGCAAGACAAAAGCAAAAAGGAAAAAATCGGCTAGGTAAAAAGGAATAGGGTTTCCGCCTACCAAGCAAAAAGGAAAATCCTTTAAACTTTGTCTAATCTTCTTTAAGGTTTCTAGTACCCTAACAACCTTAATCTACTCGTGTTCAAGGTGATTAACAAGATTAACAGATGAAACAAAGTGATCTAAAAAGCAAAGACTTATGCGGCTAGGGTTTCTCTCTCTAGGGTTTCCGCAAAGCAAAAAGGAAAAAGTTTAAAACCTTATCTAATCTCTTATGAAACTCGAGCAGCCCTACACAGATTAGTTCTACTGCTTATTCAAGATGATATAGATGAAACACGGATGAAACAAAAAGAACAAGAGAGAAAACGAGTACTTCCCAACCAAACCTGGCTCTGATACCACTTGATGCGTCCCTAAAATGATCTTTGGTTGATGGGGATGTTAAACCTGAAGAGAGAAATGGACCACTAAAGGCCATGTGCAAAGTTAGGGCCAAAACCCATTAGAAGTTTCATCAAGGACTAAAGAGGGTCCAGGAGTTTATGCTGAGAAAGAACAAGGTTCAAGAAGGGCTTATGATCAAGAAGGAAGTGTTTGGGAAGATTTGGGAGCCATTGGGCGAAAGTGCAAAAATAGGGTCGACTGTACGGACAGTCGTACGGCCTGTACGGCCTTGTACGGACATGGTCGACCCAAAACACTTCCTGGTTCAACTTTTGGGTGAGTTTGGGCAATGTGCAAAATTGGGGTCAAGGTGTACGGACGGGTGGTCCGTACACAGTCTGTACGGTCGAGAAATAAAGCAGTTTCGGGTTTGTCTTCGGTTTGATCACTTTAAACCGAAGCAATTCGAATCCCTTGTGACTGATTGAAGCTAAGGAGGCAAGGGATCATTTGGGACGCGATGGATAAGAGGAATATGCTCTCAAGATGCTTATCCAAAAGAAGGAATGAACTTGGACTGATCATTGGCCAGGTTCATGTGCATTGCTGGCCTATTCTTGGCCAAGATTTCCTAGGCGCGCCCAGGCTGTCTCCAGTCTGTATCAAGACCATCTGACTTCATCTAAACCGTCCATTCTCTCAGGCTTTATCAGCCCTTAGATATAGGTTAATGTTTGCTTCTTGTATTGCCTATAAAGGCCTCATTATCGATTGTAAACAAATCAAGTGAGAGAGTGGGGTTTCCCCTACTCCTTCCTATTCTTTTCTGGGTTCTAAATCTCTGTTCTTTACTCTCTTAGTCTCTGGTTCATCAAGTCTCACGAATCTCTCTTTAGTCTCATTATTCTATTAGTCTCTTCCATAATCTTATTCTCTCATCAAGTCTTCTTTTCTCCTTGTTATTACAAGATCAGTCCGAACCTGTTGGGGTTGAAGCTTCTCACACAACCCACGGCCTGAACTCTGATAAACTTTCATGGTATCAGAGCCAGGTTCATCAGAACCTGGTTCATTAGCATCCACAAGCTCAACCTCTCTCTCTCTCTCTCATGCCATTTCTAAACCAATGAAGAAGCTTCTGAGCATCCAGTCGTTTAAACCCTTCAAGATCAAAACTTTATCATCCATGGCGTGCCCAGAAGCTATTCTCAGTTCATCCTCCTCTCCCATGTTCGTTCTGGGGAAAGAAGGTCAGTGGAAGCTTGTCCAAGCCGCTCTTCCTCACTGTCCAAGGAGAAACCTTTTAAAGAAGGAGATTTTCAACTTGGATCTTGGTGTGGCGACTCAAACCTGGAGAAATTTGGTGTCTTTGGCATGATGGGGGTCAAAGGGGAAGGTCACACAAAGAAGGAGGTGTTGGTTCCCAAACCAACAACCCAAATCTGTCTAGTCATGAACCGGTTAACCATGGAGGTTCAAGGAACCAGCACAGGTTCCTTGACTGTAAGATAACTTCCTTCCCTTGTATAAAGCTTGAGACTTTTGTTATGGCCGTGTGGTGTAGTGTGTGTTCATGTCCTGAGGGTCTTATAAAGCTTGCTAGATACTATCCCAGGATGCTTAAAGGTCTTGTGTGATGTGAGATTGTTAAAAAGGCCATACCTTGTTCTCTGTTTGAATGTGTATTAGGATGCTAGATAGTGTATCAGCTCCAGTGTTTGCATTCATGACTGATTAGAACTTGTTAAGGTGTTTTGCATTTTCATCATTCACTTGGTTGGTTGCTGCCTTATGTTGAGCGCCTAGAGTAATGTCGAAGGATGCGGTTAAGGTAGCCTAGTTTTGCCTAAATGAAATGTGTTTTATCTTAACAGATCATGCATTGTCATTTAGGAAGTTGCATTGCTGTTGACATTGGACATCAAACTTGATGATTAGTCAAGGTTTGATCCCAATGCTTGTGGCCTAATTTATTCTGGAGTTTGAGTGCTGTACAGGAACATAAGAAGTGTTCAGTGTCTA
Source organism: Moricandia arvensis (assembly GCA_905132765.1). NCBI lineage: Eukaryota > Viridiplantae > Streptophyta > Magnoliopsida > Brassicales > Brassicaceae > Moricandia > Moricandia arvensis. Next base: position 959 of record CAJHQP010003749.1, on the reverse strand, counting down.
ACCAAACCAAGTAAGAAAAGGCGCTGCCCATTGAGAAGCAATGGAGAGTTTGTGTGAAGAGATAGTGGCATTAAAACACTGATGTGGAAGTGGTGTGCTGCTAGCTCAAGAGGCACACAAGTAGGAGTGGTCATCACTTAAGTCCATGGGAGACTGGTGACCAAAGGCACTGAAGCTAAAGAAATGGTGAACACGGTTTTAGATCTCTCTTGAGCTCATTCCAAGTTTGGACCCAAATCTCGGCCAAACTAGAGAAAGAAACTCAAGTGAGCTACCAGAAGTACCATCAAGCTCAGTGACCTGTATTGATCCGAGAAGAGGTGCATTGGGGGCTAAGCATCAAGTCTAAAAAGGATGGAGGTGTTCCTCAAGAGCCAAGTCTAAAGCTGCCTCAAGCAGTATTGACTAAAGAAGGGTTGGGCTAAACTCAACAAGAAATACTGACCTGTGTTCATGGAGGTTTAAGGAATCAGCCCGGATTCCTTAGCTGTAAGCAAATCCTTTATCCCTTAATAAGACTTTATACTTTGGTGTGCTTGGAGTGTTGGTTGTCCCAGGATCTCCTGGCTTGTTTACTGCTTTGTTTTGTGTTCTGATTCGTGTTCTTGCATAAGCATCATATTGGTGGTTTAGTTTTGTCTCGTGCATTGTCATATCTCTTTTTGTCATGGCGTGTAGAACTGAGTGTCTCTAATTCTTGCATCATAAGAATTTTTTTAGACGGTTTTGCATCCATAAGCATGTAGGTAGTGATTCAATCCGGTTCTTTGTTGCTTGGATGTTAATGACATAGTTAATCCATCAGAGATATAAAGTAGGATTTAGAAGTGTGTCTAAACTACTTGAATCTATGATCTTGGTGAAACTATTGCTCATTAACATGTCTGGTTGTTTTCTTGCATTCAGTTGTAGGTTGTTTAAAATGGATCATATAGTAGTTAGTTCGGATTGAGATTTTG